>VWYH01001394.1:2263381-2345197 GCA_013399365.1 Pampusana beccarii
GCGCCCGCCGTTGCCGTGGTGACGGGCTAAGCCGGGGCCTGGCTCCAGCTCGGCGGGCGCGGAGGGGCGGACGGGCGGCGGCGGGCCGGCGCTGCCGGGGCATGCACAACAAAGGCGGGAGGCGAGGCGTCCCGAGCGGGCTCCGCAGGTAGGTGCGGGCGACGGGCGGGCGGGCGCGGGCAGGTCCGTCTCAGGAGCCGCTCCCGCAGGACATGTCCCCTCCGCCGCGCCGCGGGGGCCGTTCTCCTCAGTGGGGAGCGACCCGGGGCGCGGGCTCCGGCCTCAGGCCGGCCTGGCGCCGCACCTTGCGGGCGCGGGGCTGCAACAAAGGCAAATGGCTGCGCGCCAGGCAGGGCTGCGGGGCTGGCGGTGGCCGACCCGCCTCTGCCTGGCTCCTGCCCCTCTCCGGGTGCGGCACACGGAGCGGAACCGGGAGCAGCCTTTTCGGTATTTTATTTGCTCGTTGGGTCTCGTTTCCCAAGTGCTTCAGCCTGCCCCGGCGCCGTACAGCCGCCAGCTCCGCGCCCAGCGCGGGGAGCGCTGCGGGACGGGGGGGACGTGCTTCCCACACCCTTCCACACCTTTCCCGGCGGACACCTGCTTGTTGCCGGGGGACCCGCATGCCCCCACCCCGCCTCTGCCAGCCCCTCATGGCAGCGCTGGGCGATGGCTCCTGCTGGCGCAGCGGAGCGGGCTGAGCCGCGCTGCCCTGCGCCGATTGTTCGCCCGGGCTGGTGCTCCCGGCTTTTCCTCTCCGGGTCCTAAAACAGCAGGCGCAGAGGCAACTTTGTAAATTCGCAGGTTAGAGCGTTTTATTAGAGATGCCGTGGGACTTTTGCCCTATGCAAGGTGGACTATTGTGTGCTTGTGCGGTATCAGCCCGAGTTTAATTGTTGTAAGGGCTGGCGAGCAGTATCTAGCTCTTTAAATCTGCAGGGCGCAAGCGAGTAATTTCTGAATTCGTTTCCATGTGGTTCATAACGGTTTTCAACTCCGGGGTGCGTTTTGCCAAATTTATAATAGGTTTGATACTGGAGCTATTAGTAAGGGCATCTGTTTGAATCCATAGAGGTACAAGTTTTACTGCATTATTGAAAATAGTAGCTACGACAGAATTCCCTGGAGGGAAATCCATAAAACCTGCTCCTACCATTTTTTATTTACACTGCAGCAAAGTGGCGCTGGGTGCATCTATGCTTTTGCCTTCCCTCATTTCCTAGACATTGTGGCACTGAAAAGCATTAAAAACAACTCTGCATTATTTGTTGGTATTATAGTTATGCCTGAGGGCTTGGTAGCGGTTCTTTCTTTCATGGCTCTCAAAATGCTTCGCAGACATCAGTTAAGACTGGGAGCCCTGCTGCAGATAGGGGCAGTTTTATTGCAGTCAAATGCAGAATCTAACCCATCATCTCACAGATCTTAAGTCCTCTGTTTAGAGTACTCTTCCCCACCCCCTCTAAGGAAATTCTCTTTCAATTTCACTGGTGCTCTGGGAACTGTTTTGAGTGCTGACGGGCCGTGTATGCTTTGGGTTTTTGAGATAATGCTGTTGCATATTGCCAAAAAATCTATGCCTTTAGTGCAATACTGTTGAGAAGGCTGGTTTCTAGTGAAGACAAGTCTCCAATTATTGTTTGATTTGTTCTGAGGTAGAACCCAAGAGCTCCATCATGGAAGAGGGTGCATTAGGCAAGGCATTGTACAGCCAGACAGCAGAGCACTCACAGAGCTGATGAGTCAAATACAGAAAGCCTAGATATCTGCTATGACTCCTTTGAAACCTCCCTCACAAAAGCGAGAGGTTCTCTCATCACTAAGACTCTCTTTGAAGGACATATTTCGGAAAGCAAAAGAAGTGGTTCCTATTGTGACTGTAATCCAGAAGACTCCCGATCCTAGCCTGATTTTGAGAGTCTGTCCGCTTGGTTTTGTTGCCCAGATGGGAGATGGGCTGTGTTCGGTCTGGTTCCCATCCTTAGGCATCGCTTATGTTGATCTCCTTTAAGGTCTTTAACCAGAGAACCCCAGCTGTAGTCTCAGGTTTAAGTCTCGCTGCCCTGTCTGTAGAGCACTGCACAAGACAACAACGGTAACCCCAAAGCATTTACAAAGTTTTAAGCTTCATCTGTGTAACAAAAGCCTACTGCAGACTAGGTGATGTTGTATAGCTCCGAGTAGCTACGGGGGAAAGAAAGGGAGCAGATCATATGCTTTTATGGTTTTTCTGGGTTTAATATCTATTGGGTACTTGCTGAGTGTGATCTAGTCTTACAAGGTGTTCTGAAAATTCTGACTCCTTAATATTTAAGTTTGTAGGAGGTCAAGTTCCACTTTAAATATACTTCCCCCACAAACCGAACAATCTCTTCCCCCTCCCTTGAACATGTCGGTGCTGCAGTTGCAAGAAGCACCATTCACTGCTGGCAGGCAAGATGTAGTATCACAGTTTCTTTCCTTTCCAGTGTTTCAGAGGACAGTTCTTGTAGAGAAGAGAGAGCAAGCGTAGCTCGAGGGCCTCCATGGCTGGGCATCAGCCAATTACTGTCATATCAGATTAGCTCTATGCCACATTAGCACTAGTTTATGTTAATACAAATGCAGCATGACTGTTCCATAGTATTGATGGAATTATTGTATTTACAACACTATAATATGACTAATTGAAAGAGAGGTTCTGATTACAAAACCATGGAGTTCCAAAGTGATTCCTTCTGTGGCTTCTGTATAAGCTGGTTTTGAACCATGAAGAAGAAACGGGCTACTAGAAGACACAGTCCAGCTTTTATTTACCATTGATGCGATTACCCTTTTGGTAAACTCTAGGGGAAATAAAAATCCTGTATCACAAAAGAAACAGGAAGAACTCATGGGGTTTTTCTACCTTGCCATGATCCTGACTGAGTAGCCTGTGCTATTGTAGCTACTTCTTGGCCTCTGAGAAAAGCTCATACTTGCTTGTGCTCTGCAGGAATCTGGCCCTTGAGACCAACACCAAGTTTTCCTCAGCTACCACTGCAGCACATGAGCACATTCTCCTTGTCCAGAGCAGCTTGGCAGCAGCAGTCGTGGGTGTTTGCAAGATGAGAAGGCATCACATGCAGCACTCCGTAGCCAGGATTGTCAGTCTGTCTGCAGCTTGGTGACTTTCCTGCTCACACATCACCTGCTGACATTTTAAGGATGTGCCTGTTTGTCTTTGGGAATAAACCAGGCACCTCTGGCCAGAATCTCCACAAGTTTCATAGTCCCTGCTTTGTAATTTGCTCAGCCTCAGCTTCCAGCTGCTTTGCAGTTCACAGCAGCCCGAACAGCTGGTTCCTGGCAGCCATTATTACCTTCCAGCAGAGGAACAGCTTTAGCTCCAAGTCTTGGGAGGACGGACAGGGCTGGCAGGATCAGTGATATTAGGAAAAATAATGAAAGAGCAGAAAACAGGTGCATGGTGAGAGGAAGGGAAGGTAGACCGACAACATACATGGCAACGAGGGCAAAATGAAGCAACAGGTGGGAGATCATGCAAATCCCTAAACTTCTTGGGAGTCACAGATGAGGTAGGATGTGGAAGAAGACAGGGAGCTCCACCTCTTGTAGGAACACGGTGAGTGATCTTTGCTCCCAAGGACAGATTGTATTACTGTTGTGAGCCCACTGCCCAGGTTTCAGAACCACTGCAGAGTGTCATGCAGCATTTATTTTCAAAACACTCTACTGTTAAGTTATAGCAACAAAGAGTGAGCAGCTCCAGGAACTGCACAGGAGAGCTGGGGTCAGTAGCCTTGTTCACAGTGCCATCCCTCCTCAGGGAGGGCCGTGGGGAAACCTGTGTCACCAGAGCAGCCACCAGCACCACTTATATGAGGAACAGCGATTTGCTGCTCAAGGACAGCGAGGAGAGTGGAAAGTCTGTGATTTCAGCAGTTGGCTGTGGAAAGCTGGGACCCTCAGGCTGAGGTAATAAGAATAGCTGGAGAATTAGGCAATTCCCATATTCATGAGATAACAGACTGCAGTCCCTTTGCCAAGGATGTGTTAAATACACTGAGGGGCAGAGGAGTTTTCTGGCTTTGCTAACAGCTGCTTCAAGGTGAAACACAAGGGGAAAGAGAAAAAAAAATCTCCACTGTCTGCAGATACTCATTTTGTCATGGAATAACTTCAGGCCTAGAACAACACAGGGCCCTCTGCAAACCTTTTGGAACCTGGGTTTGAGTCTCTTTGCCTTCTAGAAATAGCCTGACTGGTAATTAAACAGTACCTGTCCTAAAGACTTCTTTCCAGGAAGGAACCAAAGAAACTAAAGCTTTTGCAATCCTTCTCCATCTTCTATCCTCGACAGGAATTCAAGGAGCAGGAGCAAATTTTTCTTACAAAGAAAAAACATGGGTTTGCGTTTTCAGCTAGACAGAGTGTCTACGCCCTTGCCTCCTCTGCTGCTGAAATGCTTAAAGATAAGTGTAAGCAAAAATCCATTTTTCCTTTGGGATCTGAAGCTTCAGCAGATGCTAGTGGGAGTTTACAGGCTTGGTCCTTTGTCAGTGCTTGCAGAAGCAGCCAGACACTGTACTCGCTATGGATGCAGTGCTAGAGCTGCTCCAGTCAGACAACGTGCAGCCCATCCTGGGGCCTCCCCAGCATCTAGGAGCAGCGCTGGCAGTGTCCTGTCAAAACTCATTTGTTGTCAACACAGCGATCTGACTGTTTCTGCAGGCGTGTTTAGAAAACCAGTTAAGTGACTGAAAGGTGACAGTGGCTTTGAACACAAGCGAGTGATTCACAAGACTCGGAGTACACACAGCTCAGTTTTTCACGCATGGTTCTTCCCCCAGGAAGAAGAGAATTAAAGACCTTCGGACAGTGAGGAGAGACAGCTCCATTCAGACCTAGCATGGAACTGCTACATGTTAGTTCAGAGTGTCACAGCCAGTCAGAACTGCTGTGACAGATTTATCTGCTGGCTTCATAGGGGGGTGGTTAGTAGAACGAGAGAGGTCCTCCTTCCCCTCTACTCTGCCATGGTGAGACCACATCTGGAATGTTGTGTCCAGTTCTGGGCCTCTCAGTTCAAGAAGGACAGGGAACTGCTGGAGAGAGTCCAGCGTAGGGCAACTAAGATGATGAAGGGTGTGGAGCATCTCCCTTACGAGGAAAGGCTGAGGGAGCTGGGTCTCTTTAGTTTGGAGAAGAGGAGACTGAGGGGTGACCTTATTAGTGTTTATAAATATATAAAGGGGGAGTGTCACGAGGATGGAGCTAGGCTCTTCTCGGTGGCAAACAATGATAGGACAAGGGGTAATGGGTTCAAGCTGGAACACAAGAGGTTCCGCTTAAATTTGAGAAGAAACTTCTTCTCAGTGAGGGTGACGGAACACTGGAACAGGCTGCCCAGGGAGGTCGTGGAGTCTCCTTCTCTGGAGACATTCAAAACCCGCCTGGACGCCTTCCTGTGTAACCTCACCTAGGTGTCCTGCTTCGGCAGGGGGATTGGACTAGATGATCTTTTGAGGTCCCTTCCAATCCCTAACATTCTGTGATTCTGTGATTCTGTGATTCATAGCTAGTCTCAAGGACAACTTGCCTACCACTCCCTCTAACCAAGTCCTTGCTCATCTTAAGGATCTTTGTGTCTCGGACACCTGGCCCAATGAACCCACCCTGCAGAGAAGTCTAGAGGCAAAGCAGTTGTTTAAAGTTTGAGTGGAGCAGAATTAGCACCAGCCATGGCTGGTACTGGATGGAAGCTGAGCCCTCTGGACTAATGGGACATCAATGCGTGGGGATATTGATCAGCTGTGTGCTGAAGTACTCCTGTCACTCATGGTGGTGTGGCTGATCCAGTCTGCTTCAGCAGTAGACAGAAGAAACCTTTTTCAAGAGGATGTCCCCTCTGAAAGACCCCTTTCAAGAAAGTGCCTTTCAAGAGCTAGGGAGGTAACTGCTACTCATAAAGGATCAATACAGTTTCACTGCTAATCCATGCTGTAGTAGTTTAACTTGGGAAAAACATTGAGCCTGAACTGAACTGAGACCTCTCAATTACAAGAGGATCTGAGAGCATTCCCTCAGGAGGTCTGGTTTGCGGTACTTAACTGTTTTGCACTGATGTGCCCCATTTTTCACCACAGCTGTTGCAACAGCTCTGTTCTCTGTGGACAAGCAGAGTTCAGGTTTCCACAACGTAAGACAACCTCTCTGTGAGCCCCAATGCGGCAGTCCTCTTCCTAGTTTAAAGGCTAGATGTGGTTTTCAAAATCAGTGCTTGCAGAAGCCATACCTGCAGTGGAGAGACCTCACGAGTTATTCATTCAGTTTCTCTGAAAGCTCAGTGTTATTGAGAACAAACATCAGCCAAAGTCAACAGGAGGAAAAAAAAAGAAGAAAAAGCAAATTTGGTTTTGGAAAAGGAAGGACTAGGCCATGGAAGCCTTCCTTTCTGATAAGCAACCCCTGAGCTGATCAGCTTTTAAGATTAAGGTGCATAGCTTGCTTGTTTGATCTGCCACTTGAGTCTCAGGACAACTTCCAGCAGGTACGGGAAGAGCTGACAATCCCATTCCTGGGTCTAAGAACCAGATCTGCTAATACGAAAGTGCCTCCACAGCCAGTCATGTCTTTCAGGGAGAATCTTCTGCCCTTTATTCCAGGTTCTGTGCTACCTGCTTGCCATATAGCCATGTGCCCAAGGGACACAGTCATTGCTTGTCTACACAGCACTGTGTTATTTCTGGTCACATGCAAGCAGTAGAGCAATAACTCTGCAAGACTTTTTATTCTGGCTCTCAGCACACTCCTCAGGCTTTTCATTACAGCAGTAGCATGAGGTAATGCTGTAAAACAGAGCTAGCGCAGTCCAGAAGCAATTTCAGGCACTAGCATAGCACACAGCCACGTCTGCCATCTCCTCCATGCTTACGACACTGCAGTATGCATTAGTACATAGCTTGGATTTTTTTGTACAGGATGGCTTTTGACCTCCATGGCAAGAAGCTACCTACTCCTTCTGGCCTGTCCAGGGAGAGTCATCAACTTTATTTCCTCATTGCATTAAGTGCTATGCTTTTACCTGGATCTCACCTCATATAAAGGCTGTGTCAAAACAGTCCTTTTTGAGTAAAGTCATATTCAAGACAAAACTCCAGTTATGCCTCAAGCTAATGCTACTATAAAGAGTAACACCTTTGAGAATATCTAAATGTTATACAAATCAACCCGAAGTTGTTGTAGTAGGAAAGGCAGATGATATTATATATATGCTAAGTAGTACATCATTAAAAATTATGTTCCTACTCCACCGTAAAGAGACAAAATTAGACATACTTTCCCTTCTTAGTATCTGTGGAAGAAACACCTCTCCTTACCTAGTCATGCCCTCTGCTTTCCTCCCAGGACAAGACTGAGCCTTTCCCTCCCACAGTAGCCAGCGTGAATGCACCTGCTTGCATGATACAGCAGAAGCTTGTGCTGCTCATTTTCCAAAGGCTAGCTACAAAGGTGCCCTAGCAGAGAAGTCCTGGCTTTCTGGACCAGGAGGGATGATCTGCTATTTCCAGATGGAAATCAGAGAAAGAGGGAGATTGGCCCCTGGATAGGTACTTATTTAAGTGGCAGATTTCCAGAGAGTCTCTGCAGTTCCTGCCAAATTGTTTTGAAAGATGCGAGCACTTTTTTTGTGGTGAAATGATGTAGCACGTTCTGTGATAATATGGCTATGAATATAGGTGCTGGACACTTTCAAGAATAAGGCTTTTGTGCTGCTGTGCCACAGAGGTGGATATGTGTTTGTAGAGCTTTTGAAAGGAATACTGAAGCAAAGCTAGGTCAAGTGAGGTGTCCACCTTTCCAGACTGTGGTATGTCTGGAAATACGACACTCAGTCCGTGGTTCCACCTGCAAGACCATAATACATCACTTTGTAAAACAGCATTAACAATCTACTTTGGATTGTCTCTGTAGATTATCATAATTATTGCATAGTAAATGTGTCCATGTGTAGAAGTCCTCAGCAGTAATGTACATATGCAGACTGGAGTTTGCCACACATTATGTGATATTTAGTAGCTGCATAATCCTGCTGATGTCAGCATAGCTTCTGATAGGTGGAAGTCCTGCACAGGGTGTGGTAACAGGAGATAAGAGGTTCATAAAGTTGAAAGCTGGACAAGAATGCTGAGATCTCGTCTTTTGCTAGACACAGGCTATAGGACTTTCCCAAATTGTTTTCTTCTGCCCAATGCCTCTTTCCTTTAATGGCTTTTTCCAAGGCCTGAGCCCTATGAACCAAACTTTGCATTCACATCCCCAGTCCCACTGGCTGTGAGCAGTTGGTGTCACCGTCAGCTGCCTCTCTGAGTGCCTGTGCTGATGAGCTGGACACAGTGCTGTGTGCGGTGATGAGGGATGTGCTTCCTGTGCATCGCACATTCTCCTTCCGCTTGGTGGGAATCAGCTGCTGGACTGAGCTGAGACAGCCGCATGGGGCACTGGGACCACACAGAGGGGCAGGGGACCAAGGTGTGAGCAGCGGATGCTGCTTCAGGTTGAATTATTGCTTCATAGCACAGCTCCAGCTCATAATTCTTGCAGGGCTGGACCAAAGCTGTAATGGGAATGCAAGTGGCTATGGCTTAAGGGCAGGTGATAGTCCTCCTTCAGCTTCTTCTTCAAGGGCATGGAAGGGCCAAAGGACGAGGAGTTTATAGGAAAGCACAGAAATATGGAATGAGAGCCTCATCAGGCAACAGGATAGGAGAGCATGCTCTGTGGTAAGGAGAGGAATTTCTGTAGCAAGGGAGAGAGGGTGTAGCAGGGGTGGCTGTGCTGAGGAGTGGGGAGGAGAGAGGTGCAGGGTGAGGTGGTGGAGCGGGGAAAGGGCAGGACAGGGGTGTTAGCCAAGGCTGATGAATGGCAGTTGTGTATGAGCTTGGGAAAGGCTTGTAATCATAGTAGGAGCCTCACATACAAATGCCTGGAGCTTTTGAGATTCAGCCCCATCAAGCACCAAAGCAGCAGGCAGGCAATGTGAGTCTAGGTGAGGAAGAGCAAGATGCAAAATGCCTGGTTTCTAAATAGGTTCCCTTCTTACCCTGCCCTATTCTCTCTGCCCATTTTGCCTTTCCTGCTGCTGTTTGAAACAAACAGCATCTGGAAAAAGCAATGCCCTTGTACAGTGCCTTTGGCTTCAGGAGAGTTCTTCCAGCATTGAATTTGGCTCATGGATTTTAATTGCTCACCACTGTGAAAGTAATGAGGGCCAGCGGAATTGTACTGATTTTATTTCCTTTTAATTTGTTATGATGCTCTGGATGCAGATTAACATTCCCAGCTCAATACATATTATTGATTCATCCTGCCTCGTGATGTAGTAAATGGCTCAAAGAGGTGGCCAGTTTCACTGTAGCTTCCCTTGGTAGCTCTCTAGCCCATGCAGTGTCCTCCTTGATTCTGCAGTAGCCAAAATCAGGTACCTTTGCTTGCTTCTAATCGGTTTGTTTACATCCATGTAAGTGATGATAAAGTTGAGCGTATGGTACTGCTTCTTTATATGCAGTAGTCCAGGTCTCCCAGCTTCCTTCTGTACCATGTACTGAGTGTGTGAACAGGTCTGTGATCATTTGATGGAGATCAACCTGCTCCTCAGCCCAGCCCACAGTAGTAGTCTTCACTGAGGGGAACTGGCCTGCAAGGAAGGAGGAGAGCTGCAGTCAGAGGTATCTTCCAGCAGTGCTTCTGCAAGCACATGTCTGTCCTGGTAGCCTTTTGCAAGGCTTTTGCCTCTGTCTCCATGTGTTGAGCTTGGCTGATGGGCACATGGTAAACTGCACCACTACCCAGTTGTCCATGGGGTCATGGGGCAGCAGGGAGATTCTTGGCCTCAGGGCCTCCCTCTCAGTGAGGGAACTGGACAGCAAAGCTTGTAGTGTGAGACTACATCCTACTGAGGGATCTTCCCCCACTTTCTTTAGAGAAAGACCCTGCCCTCCCTCGATGCAGACTATTTAATGTCTTTCTTTTTCTGTCTGCTTTTACATCATTGAAGCTGCAGTGGGGATGGGGTACAGAGACTGAGTTCTCCCAGTACAAAGCCCTACCAGAAGCTGAGATAAAGATGTTGAGAAACAATGTCTTGCTGGTTGTAGCAGGAGTGACTGCAAGATAACCTGCATGTGCATTAGCAGGAATTTGCTCCACAGACTCAGAGACACCCCAGTGGATCCAGGCTGGTGTGTCAGTATATTGGTGCAAGCGCACGGCCAGCCCTCGCTTGGAACCACATGCTGGCTGTGTGCCACACAGCCTGCTGCTCCTGGTGGCTCACTGGGCCTGGTTGCAAACCTGATGTTCCACTAATTGAATCAGCTCACAGCGCAGTGCTTGGAAGCAGTGAGGGTGTTTTCTGTCCCCCATGGTGTTCCTATCCTATGTCATCTTGGATAGCAAAGAGCCAAAGGGGAAAGGGAGGAAAGAGGCAGAAGCTGGACTCAGCAGACCTGCGTCCACATGCCAGCCCTTTGGCATGGGCTGCAGCAGGAAGCCTGGTGTGCCACGATGCATCTTAGAAAGTTACATTGTCCTCATCCGTGTTCATAACCTCCCAGCTCAAACTGTGACTTTGTGGCAACTCATCCTCCGGTTCTGTGTGTTGTAGCAGCATGAGACCAGCATGTCCCTCAGCAAGTCTACAGGGACACTGACTGCGCTGGATGAGTGATGCGAATGTCACATCCTTAGAGGCCATCTGGTATCCCAGTGCAGTCACTGCACTGAAGATGAGTAGCCCTGCAGCTCGGTGATTATTATCTGGTTGCTGATGGTGGTTGTTAGTGTCTTAGAGGCATTTTCTGGAGCAGAAACTGAACTCAGGCCAGAGTAGCTTTGCCTCAACTCAGAGTCTGATCAGTAAATTCAGATGTAAAAACTTGTTCTCTTGCAAAGAAGTCCCATTAGCTCTGTGGACAATTCTAATGCATGGAAATGTATGTACAGACCATGCAGCACTGGTCAAGCCAGGATAAAGCAGATAAGAGGTAAATATCAGTTTGTCTTGTCACACATCTGACTTTAGGACTTAAAAGCCTATATCCAATTAAAGCAGCCAGGCAATTAACATGAAACAGTTGAGCCTGGTCTTCTTCTAGTGCGTGTTAACATGGCTCCTATGGCTGCAAAGAAGCCTCAGATTTATCTGAGTGGGTCCAGCCCTGCTCCCCTGACCTCCATCTCATAGAAATTTTGTTTCCAAACATTGCTGTTTGTGACTTGTCCATAGCATGGCAGCGGGAGCAATTCTCTGTCCGTCTCTGTCTGCCTTCCCCTCCAGAGCTCTCCTGTGTACCTGTCTGCTAACATCCCACTCATGCTGACCCCTGAAAAGAGGGGAACTGCTGTCACCAGCTTTCTGGGCAACAGATTGGGGAAACACTTTTTGGAAGATTAGAAAATAGCACTAGGCAGAAAAACTGGGGTAAATTGGGGCACAGCGAAAAGTCAGATATGGGGGATTAGTTTCCAAGTGTAAGCGTCCTAGGGAGTTTGGGGCAGAATCCTGCATACCCTCAGCCGTGGACACCCATCATGTATTAGCCCAGTGGCATCACAGTGTCCTTGTACCTTGGCAGCATTTCCCTGGAATACTTGGTGTTCATGTAGGAGGAGCAAAAGTGTTGGGGATCTAGTGGTTCACCAGAGATCTTTTGCCTTAGGCAATGCAGTACAAATACACACTTCTGTCTTAGTTCCACCATACCCTTAGGGAAAATTTAAAAACACCCCAAAAAACAAAAACACAAAACTTTTTTTCCACCTTCCTGCTTAGACTAAGCCAAGTTTAACACTTTGCAGGGCTCACTCATCAGTGGTACGTGTGCCTTCAGCACACCACCACTGAGGGCAGAACTGGGAGAAGGGCCCTTCTGCTCCCTTACTATCACACCCCGGGGGAACAAGTGTGTCTTTTCAAGAAACGTACAGACTGTTTTGTGATCCCAGCCCAGCTACGCCTGTGTCCCCAAAGTCCCGCCAGCTGAATTACATCCATTTCATATCATTTAGGTTAAAAAACCCAAAACAAAAAAAACCCTACCACCACCAAAACAAAATTAACAGAAGCATCTACCTGGAAGAAGAACTAGACTGCTTTGTGCCCTTCTCTAAACTTTTTTTCACTGTTTATACTAGGAAAGTGGAAACCAGGTGAATATTTGAACAGGCTCCAGCCTTCACCTTTCTCCAAAATGGTTTGCATTGAAATGGGCTTTTAATATCTTCCTGAGAAAATGAGATTGCTTTGAAATTGGTAAAAATCTCACTTCCCTACTTTTCTTACAGTCCCTACCTCACAGAATCACTTGGAAGAAAACAGCATCTCCTCCAGGATTTCTTTGAGGGTTTTTTTTGTTTGGTTGGTTGTCCTTTTTTTTTTTTTTTTTTAATGATAAAATCCTTTACTCCCGCTTGCCAGTTGAAATTCCCTGAAGCACTCTCAAGTGAGCATATCTCAGAGATGATGCTTTACTTGGAGAAAATGCTGTAAATGCCAACTGGTCTCCTAAAGGAACAAAGCAAAGGAAGCCATGTAGCAACTGCTGTTGTCTGGCAAGTCAGAGGGGCACTGTGCCTCCTAAACCAGCTCCCAGAGCAACTGCGCATCATCATTAGTCAGGTGCCTTCTCCAGAAGATAACAGATGACTGTTAAAAAAAAAAAACAAAACAGGAGAAAGAAAGAAGGAGAAGAAAACAATGGTGAAAGGCCAAAAGCAGCTGCAAAGATACAACCGCATTGGTGGTGCGTAAAGAGAGGCATATATGCTTCATGGACTGGTCCTTTGATAGCACAGTCTTGTCTTTGACTGCATACTTGCATTTCCTTACAGCTTGAGGGGGGCAGGCACCCGTGTCCTTTGAGGGAGCGAGAGCCATGCCAGCTTGTGCTCAGGCAGTGGCTTGGATCTTTAACGCTTGAACATAGGTCCTAGAGTTCAGTTAGTTACAAGTAATTAAACTTCAGTTTTAGGAAACCTTGCTTGACTTGCCTTGGTGCTCAACGACTGCAAGGAGAGAGGAAGGGTCTAGTTCTCACAGGTGCTGGAAAGTAGTTTTATTATCTCCTTTTAAAAATATCAGAGTTGAAACACAGGAACTGGAGTGTCTTCTTTGGGAAGACCCCAAGAGATCAGGGACCAGATGTTGGTCTCATGTTACCAGGTTACAACCTGTTCGCATCATCTCCCACTCTGCAGCTGTGAGAGCTGCAGTATTTGCTTCATTTGCACACTTCAGGGTGACACAAACTGTCAGTTTGTGGCTTCTCCAAGTGATTTTAACCTATGTCCACAAAAAGCTCAGGAGCATAAATCAATGTCCTGTGACCTCCTGCAGAGAGGCTATTAGCAGCAAGAAGAGAAAGTGCTGCTTCATTTCAAGGCAAGGGGAGTTGGCTTTAATTTTTAAAACACTCTCACAAGTGATGGATGAAGTGGTATTTTTGGAGAGGGGAGGAAACTGGCAGTCTCCTAGGGCTAGGTCTCATGATGCCAATTGCCTGCATCAGAGTACTCTACCAAAATACCTCAGACACTGAGGCCTGGCCAAAATCATCTGCTCTGACTGAAGCAGGAATGGCAACTGGAAATAAAATCTGGCTTGAGGCAATCAACAAGGCATCAGGATCTCTCCCTGTTCATTGGGATCTTGAGTCAAAGGCCGTCTTGTCTAACTGTCTTAATAAAATACAGAGCTGATGTCCCATCAGGGCATCACGAATTCCTCAGTGCCCAGTGAGGCACAAAGGAAGGCAAAGCAAACCAGAGCTGGAGCTGAGAGCAGCACCATCGCTGGACACGGTGCTGGCCTGTGGGGCCAGTTTCCATCATCACCAGTTGGGAAGAGAGAAAGTGATGAGTTGAAGGAGGGTCTTTAGCTGTGGCTAGTGGAGAGTTTCATGATCACATTAGGAGACCCTATACCATCAGCTGGGAGGCAGAAGGGTTTTCATTGCATTTGTCTGTTTTCCCTCTTTATTAACTACAGTTTCTCTGACCCCAACAGAAAGAGGGCATACAGGAAGAGAATATCAGCCATCTACTTACAGTGCTTGATGCTGCTGCTGCTTTTACACATTTATCAAAGGTTTTACCATTAATTTCAGCAGAGTTGAAAAAGAGCCCTTTTTTCATCAAATGGCACCAGATTAAGTTAGCAGGATTCTGTTCCAGGGCTTCTGACATGCTTCCAAAATGCAGTCCTGACACTGCCCAGGCTGTGAGTAATTTGATTTTGATGGTGCTGACGAAAGCCCTGAGCAGCAGCAGAGATTGCACCTTAAGATCTCCGTACTTAGATGGTAGTGCCTGCTTCTTTGCATGTCCGGCTGATTTATTTTCAGACATAATGATCAGAAAAGCAGGCCGATACACTCAGACATCCCTAGCTTCTGGTAAATTTTGTAATCTAAACTTTATTTCAGTAAGAATTGTGAAAAACAGAGACATTATATGCTGATGGCTGAGGCATAATGCTTTGTGCCCTGGCAAAAATTGGTGATGTTAGCTAGCTGGCTTCCATTTGAGAGACCTCATTGATTTTTGCAGATGGCAGCTGGATGACCTCAGGGATGGGAATCAGGGCCTCCCGCTTCGCATGGAGAAAGCCCTTCAATCTTTAACTAGCCAATCTTTGACTTCATTTTATTTCTAGGTTTTAGGCACTGTGCGGTGCTAAAGAGGATCTTGCTGAGCTCCTATTACCTCAGCAGCAGCTGATAAGTAATGAATTATTCAAGCGTAGCCAGTTCCTTCATTAATTTTAATAAATCAAGTTTTCCACCGTGTTCTAGGCAGTGTTGCCAGCTGGGATATGATGAGGTAAACCCATTATTTCCTGGGGCCTTTTTCATTTGGTCTAGGTTTACATACCTGAGGGCCTTCATAGCTAACAGGAGATTAGTAGAAGACAGTGGAAATTTGGGGTAGATCTACAGTGGGCAGAAGAGGCGACAGAACTGCAGCATCTCCTAGGAGGCGGCAAAGCCCTGTCTTTACACAGGGAAGATGATTTTGCACGTATAGAAGCGAACTCAGCTGCTACACGCTGACCTCCAGGGCAGTGTCAGCCTTTAGACAGATGGCCTGGACACCACAGCAGCTGAAAGGGGCACTTACCATCTTTCACATAAACTCACTCTTGGGAAGGTGTTCCTAGGTCTCTGATACTTCTCCAGAGCAGGCAGAGTGTGGTGTTTATGAACCAGTCCCATTTAGTAAGCATGTGCATGGATCAATCTTGTATGTAACTTGTAACATGCTAATGTAATATGTTAATACATATGCAACCAGCATCTTTCAGGACACTGCATGCATCCTGTCCAGGCTGCTCATAAACTTCTTCACAGCGCAGTAGCTGCCACAGCAAATGCCAAGTTGAGCTGGTTGACTCTTGTAGCCCATCTTTCCTTCAGCTTCTGCTCAAGCTCAACAACAGAAAATACTTTCTGACACTGAAGCACTATTAGCACTTTCTGTACATCTCTTGAGTAGGCAGGGATGCGCTTGTCTCTGTTCATTTGTTATCAACCTCAAAATTGCTCAGCCTGTTCTTTGCCTCTGCTCTCTTGGCCAAATAAGAACCAATCTTATAATGGAGTCAAAGGCAAAAAGATGCTGCATGTCCCCTGTAGAATTTATTTTTACCTTATTGTGCTGTGTTGCACAAAGAAGTCAGATTGACCTATATCTTCCTTTTTCTCTGTAAACTGTGGGTTATTCAGGACAGGGAATTTCTCCAGCCCAGGTCTTGTAGAGGGTTTAGTGCTTATGGTCCTTATCCTTTCTGCACACAGAACATGCAGTTTTTACTGGAGAGAAGCAGAGTGTTCAGCCCAAACCCATTTCTACTGTGTCTGCATCCAGCTCTGACTATTCCTCTCTTCAGAGACCTTAAATTGTCATGAAGACATGATAGATACAGCACAACTGCGTTTTACAACGCACACGAGGACAGACAGCAGAAATATCTGTAGCTGCTTTTGTTATGATGTATTTTAGGAGAGGGAAGATGAGCTGCTGGGGAGAGAAGAGGCTGGACACCAGCAATGCTGTGCATGAATTGTTTACAGCCATGGTGATAAATTCAGTCCACGGGTTAGCCTGTGAGCATCTAACCTGCTAGCATGTACGTGGTGCATACTCTCACAAATGTGCTGCTGGTAAGGCATCCAAGTACAGCAGCTTATTCACAGATCTGGCACCAAGGCTCAGTTTGATTGATAGGTGAAAGACAGACCTTGCTAAAGGAAGGTCACAGTTATGGGAGATTTAATGATTTGATCTTTGGGGATGGAACATGAAAGAATAGCAGCTAATTATGAGAAATAAGAGTGTGGCTCTTCACAGTGTATTAAATGGCAATATCCATATGTCTGTGTTTCAAAAAGTGGGAGCGACGTTCGCAGATCCCTGCAAACATTGCACCTGCTGGCTCCTAGTCTGCCTCACAGATGTGGGGCTGTTTCCCATGCCCAAGCCCATTCCCACAAATCATCACAGCCCCCAGAAAGTTGTTCCAGAGGTTAACTACCTTCACTATGAAATCATGCACCTTTCTGTAGTCTGCTTCAGTCTAGCTTCTGTTCCCAGCCAACAGGAATGTGCTGCTTTTATGAAATGTATTTTCCAAACTGACCTAAATCTAAGGCCACTCTTATCTCATGTTTTGGTATTCAAACAAACAAAAAGATCTCAGATTAATGTTGCAGAGCTCTCAAGACAGTTATTGCTGAGCAGGAACAGATGTAGCTTTCTACTTACTCTACATTCATGGCACTGCTACTGACTGGAGTTACACTTCGTTTTTGGAATTATATTATGCTGGTTTTAGGACTCAACATATTTCGGCTCCTTTACACCGTTATTAATCCTGAAGCTCTTTAGTTCTCCTATTGTCTTTTTTCCCTTGTCAGTTTTGTCCAATTCTTAGCTTGTAATTTTTATTTACTACTCTCTATTTTCCCAGTGTTTATACACATAATACACTTGCTTTCACTTTCACAATAAACAAGAATCCTGTTTTTTTCCAAACCAATATATTTACTTTCCTCAGCCAGAGGATTGTGGCTATTTGAACATTTAGCAAAAAAAAAAATAAAAATAAAAAAAGGGCTCCCAATTATCACTTGTTTTTTTCTACTAAAATTTCCTTTATTACTTGACTCACTGTTGTTTTCAGCTCTCCAAAATTGACATTTTTAGAGTCGTAATGATGGATAATTGGTTTGCATTGGGCTCTGTTTGCACACAGCAAATATTACTGTGTAGTGATCACTGGTAGCTAAGCAACCAGTTATGTTTTTAATTCTGTGATCAATTCCTTGCTATCTGTCAAGATTAAGTCTAACACAGCATGTGCCATCAAGGGATGCAGCAGTTTTTGAAGTTAAGAACCCTCATCTATAAGATTGGGAGTAACAGCAGCATGAGGCCCCTGATTTACCACTCTGATGCAGTCTCTTACAGGCACGTAGCCTTTTTCTCTTTGAGTTAATGTGAAAGTTCGATGGTCTTATAGTCTTGATGGTTAAGGAAAGCATTATCCATATTTTTTTTTCTGTGATTTAGGCAGTGACATCAAACACATTTTTACCCTTTATCTGTTAAAACGAATTGTTAACATTCAAAGGCTCTGGGTGATTTGCCATTCAGAAGTCAGAAGGCCACTTGTGCCAGGCTTGAGTTGCTTTGCTCCTATATCCTGGAAAGTCCACTGTCAGTGGTTGCTGCATGAGACATTTGAAAACTCTGGATTTTCTACTCTGTTATTCCATGTGAATATTTCTTTCTTCTGTTTAACTTGCAGAAGTAATACTAGCCAAACTCGAAGGCTTGGAAAACTTGTCAGGGAGCAAATAAGGATGGACGTCTCTGGAAGGGAAGGTGAGGTGGAAGCCAGGTGGCAGGGCAGGTTGAGACAACAACCTTGGACAAGGGATGCAGCCCCACTGCACCCAAATGGCAAGAGCAGAGTGGGCCCCATGACTGTATCTTGGTTCAGCCAACAGCTCAACGAGCCCCAGAGAAAGCCATAGTCCCAACACAGCTCTGATGACACCCAGCAAGTCAGGTTGTCCAGAATCAGTATATGTACAGACCAGCTCAGGCAAGGAGCAGGGCAAGGACTTCAATGCAGCTCTGAGGCCAATGGTTGGCAGGAACAAGGGTGGAGGTCTCAGATGAAGCTGGTCAAGGTAATTAGAGGCTGTTGTACTACGGGATCTGACACTCCTCAGCCTAGGCCTGGATCTTTTCTGCTACCCAGCTTCTGTTCCAGAGGGACCACTAGTAGACACTTTATATAAAAGAAATCCATTTTAGAATGGCCCATCTGGAGCAGGTCTTAACAACTCCTTCATCACTGTCCATCTGCAACAAATGTTATGTGGTGCTTAGAAAGAAATCTTTACAAGCTCCATCTTCACGCTCTCTTTGCAACTCACCCTTCTTGCTCTTACTTCTTGCTGAAAGGAGCCATATGGATTTTGTACTGAATGTTGCATAAGTGCCAATATCTAACTATACTTAGAGGTGGCATATGGGTAATAGTAAATGGAGATGAGTGCTTTTTTGGTTCAGATTAAACAGGCAAGTTCAGTGAAGACAGATGCTGCAGTGGGTTAGTCAGGAAGCTTCACTCACCTGGAGTCCCAGGTTCAGATCCTGATGGGGGTTATTTCTGCTCTTGGCTGTGCTGGCTGACTTTGTCAACAGTATGGATGTTTGCCAGCAGATGAAGAGCATTCTGAAGCCTTCAGCCGTTGTAAAAAAACCCCACAACATACAGTCTGATCTGAGTGCTATTGTAAGCCGGTCAGAGATAGAGTTCTCTGTCCTTTGGGGTAATATAGGTACAAGTGCATGTTAGTCACTGGTGTCAATTGAGAAGAGTCATATTGTAGTCTGATAGCTGATGGAACAGTCTGCTATAGCTAGTAGATGAAGGAAATTCTTTTAGTTTTGAATCCTCGTTGAGGTTCAGAAAGTCCGGGGATATACGGGAGTCCATGGGTTTCAGTGCCTTCTGTGTTGAGGAAGGTAACGTGATTGATTCCAGTGCAGCACATCGCAGCTGCTATTGAGCCTGTCCTGGTCTTGGGGCAGGAGTGTTTTCTGTGCTCAGGCAACAGGTATTTGAGCTGTGTCTGAAGGCTTAGGACTGAGTCCCATCTGGCAACTTCCAGGCGAGCTGATGCCTGCATAGTAACTGGCTGTGTTAAGAAATCTCCTATGGAATGGACTTTATTCTTTTCTATTTTTTAGTGTTTGGGGGATTTACTTGTAGACCCCTGAGAAAAACAAAACAAAAAAATTCCAGGTTGAGCAGAGATAAAAATTTTTAATGAAACTGTAGATAGAGCACCTCCTTTGATGATAATATTATAATTTTATCTGCTCTTATTAAAAGGTTAATTAGTTTTAGAGCATTTATACACAAAGGAAAAATGACAGCATCCTCACAGATTTTTACTACTTGCTCAGGGGTTGGCTTACAGCAAATCCACTGTGGTCACTACGTTCTCCATTTCTGTCACAATCTGATGTCTCTTGTTTACAGCCTTGCCTGCAACATTAAATAGCAGCCATAAAGCATTTTGCCGCTGGTGCTGCCAGCTGATGAGTCCATTTTAAAGCCTGCTCACTGCATTGCATGCATTTCTCTTTGCATAGGGAAATACTTAGTTTTGAATGTCACCCAGTCCTGTGGAGGCAAGTGAGAAGATGGATTATGCTGGCAGTGATCCATCCATCTGTTCATCTGCCAACACTAATGTTTAGCTTTTCAGGCTCCCAGTTGTCTTAAATAATGCTGACCTTCAGGATCTGGGGTGGGAAAGGTCACATAGCTCGTTTTGTCTTCCATTTCTTAAGTGGTAATTAAACTTTCTGAGGTGTTATAGCTACATGCAGGAATTGTTGATGGGCAATATTTATGAAGTTGAGGTTAAATCCTTCTCTGAGGTGCTGTCTTGTCTGAGAATCTTATCATCACATTGGCTGCAGCATCCCCACCCTGCCTTCTCCAAGTACTCCTTATAAAAGGTGTTTACAAAGAATTCATATCTGTTGCCCATGAGGGATTTGGTGCCTGCTTGGACAGTGCTTTTCTTCTTTTGTTTGATATTACTGAATTGTATCTATAGAGTGGTTCTATCTCTCCCTGCTGTATGTGTTCAGCTTTGGGTAGGTGTGGGTACTTTGAGACAACCGCAAAGGCTGCAGACATTCAGTGCTGCGCAGAAGCCAAGTTATTAGAAGAAAGCTCATTTTTTGCCTACAACGCAGCCATGATGATCTTGGTTCAGCTCTTAGCACTGCCTTGGTAATATAAATGTGCATGCGATGGCTTTCGTTAGCTACCATGAGCTGTGTCTTATTTTCTCCCAGTTGGAAAAAAGATAATGAGAATATAGCAACCTTCATGAGACACTTGAAACATTTTGCAGAATGGAATGAAAGTAATGATATCTCACTCTTACTGCCGGGGAAATATGAAGCCCAGAGCTGGTTGGGAGCAGCCAGCTTCAGACCCTGCAGCAAGTCAGTGGCCTAGGAAGGGTCTTGGGCTACCTGTGACTCTGGACCCAGGGCAGGTCTCCTTCACACTTAACGTCAGGGTGACTATGTGATGTAGCTAATATCGAGATCCCCAGCACAGATCTAGTTTAGTGTCCTTCTTTCTCTTCCTCACTTGCTTAGAAAGAGCTGCAGAATGGCTGCATTTATTACTTCTCTTCACAGTCTTACCAGTGCAATGGCTAACCTGCAGTGCAAGAAGATGCAGCTTACTTGCGCAAATTATCCAGTGCATTTGAGCAAGCAAAGCCAGGTCATGTCCTGCCTCATCCTCCATTACCTTTCATTATAGAGTAGGAACAGGCGAAGCACCAAAGACAGTCCCTCAGCAATACCAATAGGTAAAAATATATAGATGTGGTTAAGGAGCATCCCAAGAGCATATGTGTTGGTATTAATCAGTCATAGAATTTGTTTCTTAATGGCAACTTTAAAAACATTGCCTGTTTAAAAGCCATGTATGACATGATGCATGTGGGAGGAGGTGAGGCCAGGCTTGTGTGTTGTGAGAAATCACATGGATATGTATTGCCTCCAGTCTGATCTCTCCAAATCCCTTTCCTATGGGGTCACTGGGGAGTTAATGCCCTGTTGGAGTCAAAGACAACCCAGAAAGGTTCTCCTATTTTCAATGCATCTGATATTGTTTAGGTTAAAAATCTTGGCATAAGGTATCTACTCTTGGAAACCTTTGGTGACCAGCCATTTAGGGCAGACCTTACTTGGAAAGTTGCCCTCTGGAAAATGCACTCTTTCCAGTATGTCGGGATTTGTGCATAAAGGCATTTACCCTGGTGTCTCCAAGTGGAGGAACCCAGAGCTTCTGCCCAGTTCCAACTGGCCACTTCTGCTCAGCCCTGAGCTGCTCTGGGCAGTTCACCGCCTACCATGTCTCTGCAGTCACGGAGTCGTTAGCAGAAAAATCAGAGCTGCACATGCAGTAGAACAACAGCTCCCCACAGGCAGAGATCCAATTTCAAGAAGCTATTATGTTGCTGTAGCCTCCTCTGCCTCCCAGTTCAATAAACCAGTTCCTGTCCCTGTTTGGCCCCACTGGTTTGTAGTGATACCTCCTTTCTTCCACCCATAGCACTCAGCCCACGCATCCTCTCGCTTCTAGCTGGGGGAAAGGCAGGACGCTGCAGCTGGCTCTGCGCTCTCCACCCTGGCCAGCAGCAGGTCAAGCACAGCAATTAAGCTTGCTAATTGCAAGCCACAACCTTTCCTACAGCGAAGACGCCAACTGGAGTCTTCTCCAGCCGTGGGTGTTCGTAAAGCTTCTAATAGAGACTGCCAGGCAAAAGGAGCTGGGAAAAAAAGATGACCCAACAAATCGTTTCCATAGCTAATTGAAATGGAGGGGAAGGGAAGAGATGCAAATCCAACCTGAAAGAGCAGCCTTTGCCTCTGATTGTCAACTGGGAAAAAGAACTTACTGGAGTATTCAAGAATATGAACACAAGCAAATAAATGATGCTGACAGTCTGACCAAACGGTTGCTATACAAGAGAGAGCCTCTTGTCAGTGTTGGTCAGGCCTCCATGTGCCTAAGAACCTTGCCCAATAAATTTGATGAACCGCTACGTGTAATGTAGGACGAACTAACCGAATTTTGCTCTTGGGCTCTGTTCCTGATGTAGAGTGCTTTCAGACTCCATAGTCCATTAAAATGACATTTATCAAAATATGCAAAAGAGAGGGACAGGGTAATTTTGTTTCCAATTTCTGAGTTCACATGGAGGCAAAGGATCTGCACACACAAGGAGATGGAAAAGCTGACACATCAATTGGATCTGATCTACACCAGATAATTTACTGGCAAAACTGTCTGCATAATGATACTGCTATAGATACTACTCCCTTGTGGATATACTTAATCTTTAATAACAGATCCAAACCAATAACAACTTTCTGCAGTAAGAGTGCCCATCAGGTGATGGAGTGGTGCATGCCTGGAGTGGTTGCACTGTTTGGAGCAAAAAGTTTTCTAGTAAGTTTGTATGCGTGTAGACCAACTCCTAGACATAAAACACAGCAGAAAAGATAAGAGTCTTTGCTAGGACAAAAAGCATACTCTGAAATTTATTGATCGTACTAAAATCCCCCACAAAACAAGGCATCTTGCAGTTTGTACACCCCTTGGTGGGCTTAGATAAATAGCATGTGCAGAGGAAGGGGGAGTTCCACTGGGACTTTATCACTTGTCATTATAAGTCACCAGCCTGAATTAGGAATGTTTTTCCCAGAGAAAGCAAGGCCAAAGAGAGAACTGCTGTTTTAGGCAGACAGTTCCTGTGCCCCAAATCCCTAGAACAGTTGTGCAAGGTAAGACAGCCCAGTTGTGACTGGGGTGCAGCCTGTCCTTGCCAGTGGTCGTGACTCAGCTAGGATGAAGGGTAAAAAATTATTCTAAACTACATATTGTGGAGTAGGAAGCTGTGAGAGAGCCCACGACACTGCTTTCAGAGAGTGCACAGCGCTGAGCCTCAGGAAATAAAGCAAAACACTCAGTGCAACTGCGGCTTTTCCACGTTTGAAACAGCTCTGGAGAGGCAAGGGGTTCCCAGTGGCTATCGTGGTGGCTGAAAGAAGTTGTCACTTGTGATAACGCATCCTGAGAGCTGGGGAAAATCCTGGCTCTGTGCCCACTGGCACAGGTCCGGGTGATTTCACTGGAACCAAGATTTTTACTCTGTATGTGAAATGAATTGCCAGGGTGAAGCTGCAAAAATAATGCCGGGTAATGAAATCTACTTGCAGCAGCATGCCTATGTGCCAGAGCCCTGGCGCAAGCAGGAGTGTTTGCTCTGGCTCTGAAGAACACGGTGCTGTTCTTGTAAGAGGGACGATGAGTCAGGAAGTGTGAAGTGTTGCTGAATTCATCTAGGATGTCACACAACTGCCCTTTTATAGGCAAACACATTTTCCTGGGGGATTTTTTTGACCCACTTGTTTGGGGTTTTTTTGCTAGCTTTCCCTGAATTCCCACCAATCTCAGGGACTATCCATCAATATCACCATAGCAACAAGAAGTCATTAATGATATCCTGCCTATTGAGAGTCAGTGTCTACACAGCACTGAGCTGGGTGATGAGCTATCGCCATTAGCTTCAAGGAGAAAGGTGAGACCTCAGTGTCTCTGTGGGATCAGTCTTCTCACTCTCCCTCCCCTGCATCTCCCCCAGGGAGGTCCTCCATTGCGTAGCAGCAATAAGGGATGTATTTCTTCCCCTTGCAAGTCATGTGCAGTGTGTGCTTTAGGGAGCTACTGCCAAGAAAAGATGGGGATGGTTTTGCAGCACAAGGAAGGATAAATGTGCCTCTCCTGGGTTTGTTTGCACGGGTCTGTGGCACTGAAAGACACTTTACATTGCAAATAAGCAACTTATATTCCAAACCTACAGGGAGTTCAGAGCAAAGCAGGAGGCTCGGGGGCCAGGAAAGGGGAATGGCAGGCTAAACTGTGAGGAGAGATAAAAGACATGTGATATAATTCTGCTAAATGGTGGAGGAAGGGAAATTCTCAGTGGGTGTAAATTAGCATTGACAAGCTATACTGATTTACACCCAGCTCATGGTCTGGTCCACAGTTTAATCAGCTGAAAAGCATCAGCATCTGAAAGGGTGGGGGTTGTTTAGAGAGGCTTGTGGGAGGAGTTGGGGATTGAGGAGTTGAAAATCTGAAAAAGCAAATAAGTTCTCCTAGGTGGGTAGAGAAAAGCTTGTGATGTTCCTTGGGGGTAGAGCCTGACCAGCTGCACCAATTCCCTGTGAGGACTCTCGCTGCCTGGTAGCAGGCAACATGCGGTGCGGGACCTCTGAGGACAAATCCCTCAGCTGAGACAGCTGACAGGTACGGTCCTCCCAGGCTTTCTGTAGAAGCATTGCTCGGTGCCTCCACGCTCTGCGGAATGGAAGCGTGGCTGCCCATGGCCACCCATGCCCCAGCCTGCACAGCTAATGCTACTGCCATCCACATTTTGTCATGCTGAACCCACCCCCGCCACCAATATGCCACAGTGGTTGACAGCTTTGGGATGTGACCAAACAAGGCATAGGATGAGATCATCCATCTCCCTCATGCTCCTGACACCTCATTCTTCCCCCACGCCTCTCTCTGAGCTCACTGGTGAGACATGTGTTGCTGGCTTGGTAGGACTCTGCCCATCCACTTCCACCGGCTGTGGGGGTGCTGGACTAGGTTCTGGTGCAAAGGTAGTGAACTGAGATCAATAGAGTTAGGTTGGGGGATTTTTTAGTGAGATGAGAGCCAGAGTTCATATTGCCTTGTTGGAAAGACCAGGGCAGGAAGCCATGAGTGCACTCAAACTTGGAAGTTTATGGCTGTGCTGCAAAGTACCTTTTCCTGGTGCAAGGAAGGGAGCAGGAACTTTTGACATACACCTTGTCCTTAGAAATAATATGTGATTTCTTTCCTCTGCCCTATGCATTTTAAAGAATTTGGCGGAGACTCTTGGGGCAATCTTAGAACAAGGAATTAGGAATCTCTTCAGCAACCCCGAAAGATCCAGTTGCATAGGACTAGTTTTCTGTTGTCTTCCTGGGACTGGTGGAGGCAACGTGACAGGACATGCGAAAACTTGTGTTTCTGTGTTCCCTGTTGGTCATGTATTGCTAGTGCAGCCAGGAGTATTTCCATCTTGAAAAAATCCAGCATCATGACTCAGGCCTTGCAAATCGTGACATTAAATCATGGGTTAAATTATGGTGTTTAAAAAATCCTGGGTTTTTTCCCATTCAGTGTGACTTGGCTTTTTACCTCTGTCTTGCTCGAAAGTGAGTTAAAATTGTGATTAGAAAACCCAGTCTTCAGTGTGCACGAGAAGAAAACATTCAGCTGAGTGTTTTGGTTGAAGGTTTTGTTGATCCTCACCATATGCTGCAAGGGGAAGGGGGTGGCCAACTCCTCCCTGCTGCTGGCTTGAGGTACTTTCTCACTTTTCATGTTCGCCTAACCCAGTGCGCCCCCTGCATTTTTTGCACTGTCTGCTCTGCCTTCATAAAACACATGCAGAGGATCAAGACACTTCTAGATGATCTGACATGCAGTTCCCCACCTCATCAGCTACCTGCTGCAGACACGCTCTATGTCTGCTCTTTCAAAAATTATCTGCTGCTACCACTGCTGGAGACAGGCCTCAGGTCTGGCTCACATCGGTATGTCCAGCAACCCACTGAGTGTTGGGGGTGCTGGGGATGCGCCTCTGTCTGCTGGAAGCCAGAGGAGAACAGATCTGGAGCTGGCACTGGGATGTTGGACCCTTTGTTGGGGCTCAGCTTCAAGTCACAGCCTTGACCTCTTTTGTCCCGCATCCCCTCCTCACCCCAGGAGGAATAATAAATTCGCTTGTAGTCATATTGTGACCATTTTCTGCAGTTAGTGCTGATGTTATATCTATGCAGAGTGGGAATTTGAAGGAGGAGTGGAGGTGCCAGGCTGTAAAGTGGGCACACATGACTTCCTACTGCCCAGATCTTGTCGGGGGCTGGACAGGTTTTCCTGGCTCAGGTTTTCCTGAGAACTGCATGTGTCTGAGCCAGGGAGCATGGAGCCGGGTTGGAGACTGCGCTCAGCTCATGTCTGTTCCTCACAAGGCTAATAGTACTTGCCCTGTGTGTGTGCCAAAACCAAGGTGGGTGGTGGGCAAGATCTGCTCTGCATGGCCCAAAGGCATGAGAAGGTTTGGGTCATGGTGTGTACACAGGGACAGGCGAAACCACCTGGGTCCTGAACATCAGCTAACTTGAGCCTAAGCCTTGACTCTGCTTGGTTATAACCCTTTGGGCTCTTTCTCCACCTGTAAGAGTGGAGCAAAGTGGCTCATGGTGTTACAGACAAGTGCAGGATCTCTTGATCAGATGCTGTGAGTGCTGTGGGTGATGTGTCCCAGGAGAGGACTTTACTGCATGTAGGATTTTCTTCCTCCTGAGGAGTCACCCAAAGGAGCTTTGTGGCCAGCCAGTGTGTTGACTCACTGAAAGCTTGGCAGATGATGAGTGATGCCATCTGCTGGGGTGCTTCACAGCTGATGCTGCCAAGCAGCTCCAGCTGGGGCAAATGATGGGGGTGTCACACTAGCGTCTCCAGAAGCATTTGTCACAGTAACCAACATACTCAGCCTGCCTTTGCTGCAAGGTGAATGCTAATCCTCTCAAGCTCCATTCCCTCTGCTGCATTGTCAGCAGGACTGTTGGAACAATGTTGTCCAAGACACTGGGTGGTGCGTTGGTGAAACAAAAGGGGAAACCCTTGCCCAAAACAAGGAATGAAGACAGAACATAGGTCACCTTGAAAATACGCTGTCTGAAATCAGTGCGCTGGAATGCCTGTCCTTAGAGGTAGGCTGGAAGTACTGTGTCATCACAGCCGGTCTGAAGGAGGAACGCAAGGAGAAAACCAGGCTGTGACACAAGAAGGAGAAGCTGCTCAGACTTAGAGAGCAGCCGGAAAAATTCATCAAAGGCACTGCTGCCAAGTGCACAGATGTGTGGAGCAGTAGGGCTTCTCAGGTGAAACCTTTCATGTCAGTAACACAGAGTTCCCAAACAGCTTAAAAACCCCACAGAAAAGGAGCCAGTAATGCCCAAGACCTTCAACTGATTCCATACCATTTTGAGATTAGCTTTTCCACTGCTTTGAGACTACTTAACTGGCAACTGGACCAAAATAGAAGTTCACCTGAGGTGATGGTGTTTTATATGCTCTTCCTGGTGGAACTGCATGTACCATAGCAGGATGTTCCCATGATGATCAACAGATAATGTGGCAGATTCTTCTCTGGTACATCTGGCTGGTATGTGCATACCTTTGGGCTGCTCTTATCAGCCTGACCATGGCCAAGATCAATTCTTTTTCTGGAGGTAATGGTGGTGATGCTTCAGAAGTGGTATCTGTTAAGCAGCAGCCACAGATGGGCTGTGTAAACTCATGTTGAATGCAGTGGGATGGAGGAAGAGTTGGGGAAGAAGAAAAAAAAAGACAAGAATGAGGAGAAGAGATGTGAAAGGAAGAAAGCTGTCAGACAATATAATGTGATAAGGCAAGCAGCACATTGCACAGCAGAAATTTAATGTCATTGCCTGTTCTCTCAGCAACCTCCTAGACCCTGGGCTAAGCTCAGTCTTCAGAGGTTCAAGAGAGATGTTCTTCATGCCAAGCTGTCTCTGAGACAACATTGTTCGTGTTTGTGATTAAGCTGAGAGCACAAGGACTATAAATACAGTGAGCAGACTGTAGAGCTTATGATTTTCTCCATATTACCTACTTTTGTAACCAAGGTGGTAGCTGTTCCTCTTGTTTGCAATCCTGATTTGTGCCATGGAGCAGACAACGAAAGCAGTGATAATACTGTAAACTCAAGGAAAGTTACACTCTGCTGTTTACCCTAAAAAGGAAAAGAAACCCAGGAAATTGTACTGGTTTAGATACTTTCTGTGGCTATACCTCTCCAGCTGCAATTAACAGACACTATATAATCCCTGTTCCTGCTGCTAGAACAGATTAAAAAAAACCCAATAAATGTAACTGCAGTCACCTAATCATTCTACTGCATCAACTAGTTCCTGGTTAAGTGAACAACTAAGAAAGCAAATACAGCCAAAGCACCTTTATTTCTCTTGTTAACCTTTAACTTGAAAAAATAGATGTATCTGGCATTCTTTCCCTTGAGATTGCTGGTGTTCTGCTAAGCAGCTGAAGTGATATGCCTGACACGGCAGTAGACAGATCATGCTGTGTCTATGAGGTTTGCTTTATCAGATAGCAAAAAACTCACAGTGGTATCATAGCTTGCTAAAATCCCTTGTACAGCTCTTTGAAATGTGCCTTTCACATCCTTCTAGCTGGTTAGATCTCTGAAATAAAAGGGAGACTGTACTCCAGAATAAACCAACCTCTGTTTGGTGGTGTAATTTGCAAAACCCAATGCAGAGAAATTAGAATAAGATGTGAAGGTTAATTTAATCTCTTATTTCAAGATTGAGTAAGGTGACTCCAGTTACTCCCTCCCCTGGAAACAGGAGTTTGGTATGATGGCCATGACTCCGAAGTTAATGTATTTGTGACTGAGATGTTGTAAATGTGGAGAGTAGAAAATGTGCCAGACTCACTTGATCTCTCTGATCAAGGCAGGAGAGGCCAGACAATAGCAAGCTGCTTTCCACCATCTCATGGAACAACCTTCCCTGTTTGACAAGTCTATCAAGCAAATCTTGCTGCAGTGAACTGTGCAAAGCAGCATTTGCAAACCTACTTAGCCCTGCCACATTTGGTGGCCTCTTTCCATTGTGAGTCTCTGTGGTCCCCTGTCCTGATGTCCCTGGATTCCTTGGACATGACTGGTCCTCTCCACAGTGCTTTTCACCAGCACTGAACAACTTATCCTGTGCTTGCCTGCCTCATCCTCCTGACACTTCGTCTGGTGCTTTGCTGGGAAGGTCAGCCAGGCAGAATGCTTATGTGTATTGGAAGGAATAATTTATCCTTCAAGCTTTAATCCTTAAGAAATAAGTTCTTTGGGGGGATTTTGCAGGAAAATTAAGGTTAGTGGCAAGTCTCCAAGCAAGCACTTATCAGAGTAGTGGAGGAGAAGTTGATTAAACAGAATCACATGGTAGAAAATAAGCTGAGCACACGATGCCTTTAGTCTTATGCTCACTTAAGGCGTGAGGCTCATAACCACCAGGAGCTTTTCAGTCCCTGAGCCAGAGAACAGGCAAATGTTGCACAGACAACGTGATCAAAGAGCAATGATGTGCTATTCCCACAGCAGCAACCAACACTAAGCTCTTTTTCGCTATTTGGCCTGGAATAAGTCAGTTTTGGCCTGGAGAATTACTGGGCTAGAATAAATCCCTAGCCTGAGGGAAGTGTGAACCAGGTGGGTCATTTGCCCAGGTGGGTAAACAAAGGAGTGCAGTATCGACCCATAGTGCTCACATACACTGGGGAATAGCAAAGAACGGGCAAGTCACTGCTTGGTTTAACTGGAAGAGAACACAGGGTGCACTAGGACTGCTGTGTACCTCTAGGAGAGAGTAAGTTAGGACCCTGAGTTGGGTTACTGTGTGAGAGATCAGCATTTCCTTTTCTCCATTGCCTCACACTCCTGTGGCATTTGCTAGTTTGCATACCTGGGATCCCCTGCTGTAGCTATAGACTGGAGTTATACCTCTGAGGTGGTGGAAGGACGAACTCTTTCATGTTGCTGTAGTTCCCAGTGTTTCTTCAATGGTGACAGTGTAAGACTGCAGCTAAATATTCTGTATGAACAGTGAGCCTGCAAGGATGTGCTGAAAGATCGTCTTTAGCATATCAACCATAAGTACATTAACTCAGATGCCTTTTTTCTGTCTCCATCTCATGTTCTCCTCCAGAAGAGTGCCTAGAACATGCTTGTGGTCATGTTAGTTTAGAGCTGAATGTGTAGACACATGCTTTATATGATAGTAGTGTCACAGGTCATGACTCAGGCTGCAGTTGACCTGGGTGATCACTGAAATTAAGCTTTGCTACCTGACATGCAGTGCACAGCTCGCAGAGTAGTGACATGGGGGAAACGGGCAAGATTAGAAGAGTTCAATAGGAAAGAGATGGTCCTTTTGAGGGTGGAGTGTCAGGGAAGAAAGGTGCTCCTGTCTAAGCTGGCTGTTGGGAGATCTCCACAACTGCCTTGCAAGCGTGAGGTGACACAGAGCTGATGGGTTTCTGAGACTCCCCCTCACTGCAGCCAGGGCACTGCACCCCCTTGCACACCCGCCTCCGAGCTACATCCCCTGCACACCTTGCTCTCAGCTCTCCTGACAGTATCGAACGGACCTCCCATGTCTTAGAGCAAAAAGTCACTTTTTAGAGAAAGAAAATTCAGCTCTGATGGGTGACAAAGATTAAAATAAATTGTTTGGAGACAAAATTCCCCTCTTCCTCCACTTAATCCAGTAATTTTTGGTGCCTGCCTACATGTCAGTGAACGCTGCCCAGCCTCCTCTGGGAAGTCTCTGTCTCCTGCTGTCTCTCACAGCCGGATCTGGCTGTTTTCTGTCTTCTCTGGGTTCTCCACTCTGCGAAACTGTCTCTGCTGCCCCTCTCTGTCCCTCCCTCCCTCCCTGTGCCACACACCTGAGCAGGCAGGGGCCTGTGCCACCCATGCCTGGTGCCACTGCAGCTGTCCTGCAGCCCAAAGCAGGTCAGTGCGATGGACCCTGGTGATGAGTTTCCACCTGAAGAGAGACCTCAAGGACACAAGTCAATTGTATTTTCAGTGTTGCCTCATCTGTTGGTAAAGAGAGCAGCCACAGAGAGATCCCAGTCCGTCGTTTCTGTGCCTCTGCTTCCTTGCTCTTCTCATGACTGCTTCTCCCCCTGCCTCTGCACTTTCTTCTCCAGCTCCCTCGTTCTCACGCATACACACAGAGCTTGCCAAGCAAGCATTGGTTTATTTTCAGACTTCACTGTATATAATTCCCTGCCTTGGGCAAGGACTGCTTTATTCTCAGCTCTCACTATAGCAAGGGTTGTTTTCTCTTTCTAGTTGGTCTGCAAGCAGAGTGCAGAAAGTACACAGTGGCTTTTAGTCCCGTGGCTGTGACCTGATCACAGACCAACCTGACAGGCCATGGCATCTCTCATTAACAGCACTTTATCACAGGATCCCTTCGGCACTACCAGGAGCCCTTTTTCCTACTCAGTGACTGGCTCTCACATCATCTCATTCTCTCTTTCTTGACAGATCATGTTATAACCTATGATCACAGAAAGTCCTGATCCTCATGTTTCTCTGCTGTCACCTGTGGGCTCCTCCAGAGCCGTGAAGAAGGGGGAACTCCAGCCCCACCATGAGAAGACTGGGTGAGAAGTGCCTGTGACATCTTGGGGAGCAGTTACACCTTTAGAACTAGTTTTAATTTTTATTTTTAGCAATTATGAAGGACATAAATAGTTCTCCATTCAGCAGCAATCCACAGGAGCAGCTCTGCCTTTCCTCTCTGGGACTAGATTAGAGATAGGTTCATTAACGCAGGGAAAGTATGTTAATTTGAACTACTCTAAGCAAGGGGTGAATCAAGTAAACAGCATGATTGGCTTCCAGGCAATGCATCACCTCAGACTTCTCCTCAGATGGAAGACATCTCTTGGTGTCTCACATGGTTAGGTGCCCAAGGTGTTTTATCTTTCAGGGAGCAACAAGCCTCTTCATTCCTCTCCTGGTCAAGGTGGCTGTGCTGCCTGAATGGTTGGCAGCATGTTGAGAACCCAGCTGCACTACAAAGCAAGTAGTCTGGGCTATCTTGCTTCACCAAGATCTCTTACTGGATGTTTTACGTGGTTGGTTTGAGACTAGAGACTGTCTGGTACTGGAGGCTGATGTCCCACCATCCCAGCTCTATGTTGCCCTTGCAAATCTCAGACTAACCCCATATCCCCTGCCCAGTCTTGTTCTCATTTACCTATGGCACTCACTCATTCCCTTTGCCTCTGGTTGCCAAGGGAGGGAGTGGACAGCGCTGTAGCACACACTGATGCCTTGTGTGACTGCTGGCAAGTCCATGAGGTCTAAATCCTAAAGAGAAATTTGGTGTCTCTCCATTCAATGTAAGGAGGCTCCTTCCAGTTCCAAGGATGACATAGACGCTTAGCCTACGTCCTGCTGATCCAAACTGAAGTTTTGAGATTTGATTCTCTATATTGCTCTGAGCATGTGATTTTGTCATTTAGGTTCCCTGGGCCTTACAACGCTGAACAAAGATCACAGGAACAGCCTTGGAAAACACACCTTCTCTGTCTGGGCCACCGCTGAGCTGTCATGGGGGGTGATCATTTGGGCCTATTTGCTAAAGGGTCAGGAAGGTGCATTTGTGAAAGGTGCCTTTGCTTCTGCACTGGAAAGGCCTCAGAAATGCTTGGCTACCAGTCACTAAAAAATATGCAGCTTCTACAGCTTCCCTGTGAAGGGTAAATCAGAGCACTGAGGGGCTGTAGTGTGACTCTCAGGGATAAAGCCACCATGAGCCAGCTGCCTTCTTCCTCCCTGCTACTTGAGCCTTCCAGGAGACCACACTATCATGTCATCCTTTACCACTCCCAGCCTCCTCCTTTTAACCCACACACTCTTGTCTGCACCCAATTTGAGGGAAAGAACCTTACTTTCTCTTGTAAAGCTCCCATCTCCTTAGTGCTGCTGTGTGAGTAAGCTGGGCTGGCAGCAAGTGCTTCGGAGTATTCATCACTAGAGTTGAGCAGTGTTATAGTGAGGGAGTTGCTGAGGGTAGTTAGGATAAACTTCTCCAAAATTCAGAGGGGTAGTGTTGGCTTGGCTAGAGATGAAAAAGATTCCCTACCCCAAGCCCCGCAGCTTATCTCCTGGTTATGCTGCTCTGTTTCCACCCAAGCTGTTAGTGTTTGTCTTCTGCATTCCCTGGAAGCAGACCTGCTATTGCATCCTGCAAGTCATCACCAGGCTGCTTCAGTAACTCATCTTTCCTTCCATTCACAGGTCCTCTACGCATGGCGACTCAACCCATGTGAGAGCTCTCTTTTGCGAGCACCCAGCAGCACAGTTTGCTGTCTGTGGACATTGACTGGCATCTAAGCGACACCCCAGCTCCCTCCTCTCCCCCTAGACGCCACTGTCTTAGAGCCTCCATGTGCATTTGCTATGACATACATCAGTGTTGATGAGAGACAGGAACACTGCCGGGTGATCTTGAGCTGCCAAAATAATCAGCTCTGTGCACAACATGGCTTAAAGGATTTTTCAGTTAGCAGCATGCATCCACTAAAGAACCTAGACACTCAAATTTTCTCTGGGGACTTCCACACCCCAGACTCCTGCCACACAGGCAAGGCACCTTTGGCCGGTCCTGTGGAGAAGCGGATGTATCGGAGCGTGGAGAACCTGCACTGGGCAACCACTGCTGACTCCAGGCTGTATTCTCACTGCCGGAGCCTGGATAATGAGATCATCTTTCGCTATAGTGGCACCAGTCAGTGGACAGAAGGTTGTGTGGATGCGGCCCCGGTACAGAGCACATCGGACTCTCTGAGAAACCTTTCTCTGCATGCTAAACAGACATCTCGATCAGCACAGAATGTGCTCCTCCCTCCCTTTGCCAAAGTGCCCCAGTGGCTTTTCCCTTCAGCAGAGGATAGAGGGCTACACGGGGATGCCAAAAAAGAGCTGAAAGAGAAGCTGAGGCTGCACAGCAGTAAGGTGGCAGAGCCCTGCAAGCCAGTGCGTCCACAGGCAGCCCTGCCTGACCTGATGGCCCAGGAGTTCTTTGAATGCCAGATGTGCCGGCAGTACAAGAATGGTTGTGCTGTCAACTGCTGCACGGTTTTGGTGGAACACACTGCTCTCAGGCACAGCCTCACAGGGAGGCAGAGACTGTGTTTTGCACACAGGATCATCAGTCCAGAAGACATCAAGCAGGAGGCTCAGAGGAGGCTTCAGCTCCGAAGGCAGAATAGCTCCCCCAGTTTGCCCCTGCAGCATGCCGGGGAAAGCCATGAGATGGCCAAATCCAGAACAGCAGAAACCCTGGAACAATGTAGTTGGGAAGCTGATGTCAAAGTCACATTGGGACAGAGCAAGAAAGGCCGCTGCAAAGGGAAGCTCTACATCCCCACCTTTGAGGAATTCAAGCAAATGAGAAGTAAGCAGGCAAATTCATCTGCCAGCAGCAGTGGGCCAACAGAGAGCTTGAGAAAGGGTCTGCCTGCAAACCGAACCCTGGAGGTGGACGATAAGAATGTCTGTCCAGAAGCTCTGGGGACCAAAGCTGTGAATGAGGCTGCTGTTACAGTGGAGGATGACGATGATGTGTTCCATGAAAACCACACCTCTGCTGGCTTTTCCCAATATCCAGCCACCTGGGATGGTTTCAGAATGAACAGCCCTGAGGTGAAGGACAGACCCTTCCAGATCTCCAGCCCGGATAGATCCCCAGTCCCCGTTTGCTCTAGCCCTATTCCACGATCACCATTGCAGGCAGTATCAATACACAGAACTGGGCAGGAGATCTTCAGTGATGGTGATGAGCAGCAGAAAGGAGAGACAGGACAATTAAATGATGTCCTCCACATTGCAGGGCAGTCGCTGGCTTCTGAAGCCCAGTCCTCTTGCTGTTCATCGCTGCTGTTAGAAGCCACAGACTTATCCAGCTATGGAGCTAAGCTACAAAAAATGAAGGATGAATTCATAGGTTCAGCCCTGGAACTTATTAAGAAAAGGTAACATGTTCTGTGGGGTCACCTGAAAGCACCTCCACTGTTAACAATCTGGTCTCTCTCCTGATACACACATTTAACTCCTGTAGCATAAATACGCTGCTGGCAAAGCCTTTCTTAGGATCTCTGATAGCCACGTGGACCTGTCTTTAAGCTGTTGAGCTTAAACTCATCTTTATGTAGGATTAAACATCAAAAAGCATTTTCATCTAGACTTTGCCTTTTTGTACACCTTAATCCTGTACAGACAGCAGCCATTAGTAGTCCTGACACCCAATTTCCCACCCATTTCATTTCTGTAATAAATTGTTGAAAGGTCTTTTTTCTTCCTTTTTGGGGGGGCATCTGTTAGAAGTAGAGGACAGCAGAAAGATACAATGAACTAATACAATTTCTTTGAAAAAGGATGCAGTGTCTGTCCCATCCCTGCACGTATGAATTCAGGTAGTGTGACGTGCAGCAACAAGCGCTTTCACTTGCTGCCTGTACAGAGTGAACTGACAAACAAGTGAGAGCAAGATGGTGCTGCAAGTCTTTAACCACCCTCTGGAGACCAGCCCAGGTAGCCAGTGAAAGTACTTAAAAATACTGTCCTTCTGCCAACTCAGCATAAGCAGTGACAGAAAATACTTGTATAAAGCCTTCCTCTTCTCCAGCCAGGGTTTTCCCATTCTCTGGGTAAGATTTTCACAAGGACACTGCAGTCCTGTTACCTCCCCCCTGCCAAAGAAATGAGGATCCCTTCCTATGCAGGTAGGTAGACCAATGGGAATCAGCAAAGTTCTGGAAGCTAGGAATCTGGGGCATCTATCGCTGTCTTATCACTAGATAAGGCTGATAGGAAGAGGAGGAGTAAATGTTGCTGGAGTGGTTTGTTTCCATACACTTGGTGTTCGGGACTAGCTTTGCCAAGAATTACATTTGACTTGGTTCCTGGCTGCTTCTGCCATCCACTGATGTTGTGTGTGAAATGCCAGAGCATCAACCTTGTACACTGACTTGGTATTTCTGGCATGCTAGAGCTCTGAGACTGGACTCAGGTTTTAGAAGAGATGATAGTGACTTCAGCACAGGAATGACAGTTGTCTAAAAGAACTTCTGGGGAGCTGAAGCTCCCCTTGTAGACAGAGCCAGAGTGACAAGCAGAAATATTTCTGCGACTTGATAATCCAAAGGAAAGTAGGTGGTGTCAGAGCCCTAAATGCTTCCTTCAGCTGTCCAGCCCAGCCTCTGTGCTTTAGTTCTAGAGTATGAAAGTGCAATGAAGAAACAGATGAGAAAGTTATGGTATGCAGCCCTTTCCATTGAGTAGGCTATTTTTATTTTATTATGAAATACACAGTATGGCACAAGCCATGAGTAAGAGCATAAGAACAGCTGTCTCCAGGCAGATCAAAGGTTTGACTAGAATCTGGAACCTGAGGTGTCTGTGTAGCAGAGTACACAGGAATGGGATAGTGTGTATCATCTTTCTTCCCATTACTCTCCCAGCCTCTGAACACTTTCTGCCCAGGGCCTTTATGGTTTCAGTGTGGTTTCTGTGCTTTTAATATCCGTAGTGGTTTTTGTTTCTGTGTGTTCAGTCTCTCTAGCTGGATTTGTTAAATTATATGAGGTGGTTTCATTAACATCAAAATGACAATTGATCTAAAAATGAGAATGACAGTGGTTCCAGTTTTAGAGAGGTTGTTTCATGTGAAGAAACCACCCTGGCCCGTTTATTTTCCATACTAATAACAAATAATGGTAAAGATTGTAATTTCTTCAGGATAGAAGGAGAAAGATAAGTCTGTTGGCAGTGCCAAAATACTGGTTAGTGGGAAACTCCAGTTTGCTTTGTCTGGTAATTTCTCAATTTCCCATCATTTTTACCTGAAACGGTAAAGTGCTTAAATATTGATTTATAACTCAAGCTGATTCTCACTGCAGAGGTGGAAGACTTTTTGTCTGGATGTTTTGGGTCCTAAATTATGATCGCTGACATCCAAATCACATTTTTATGTCTCAAATGAGCTGAAAGCTGGGGTTTTGGTCCTATTTCCATGATACAGAGCTCAGCACACCTTTGATAGAGATGTTGTGATGGAGCATCACAGAATAACTGAAATTGTCTTCTCTTTCTAGTAATTCTGTGTGTTACAGTTTTACAAAGCACTTTCGTCTGGTAAGTTAATTGCCTCCCTAGTAACTCACAGTTAATTACTTAAGACTCCTTCAAATGGCTTAATACTTCAGCAGTGGAGATCTGATTTTCAGCTTCATAATTATGGTGGCTTTAGGCCCCCCATAGGTCACTGGATACCTTTAACTTAGATGGTAGTCCTGGCAGGGAAAGGCTGTTGAGACTTAGGTGGAAATCCTGTATGCATTTCAACTTATAGTCCACTCTCTGAACTTTTTAAAGTAGCAAATTGTTCAGGATAAGGACATGCAAAGACCCTGTCTATGAAATGGGGAACAAGGTGACAACAAAAACCTGCACAAGGAAGCAAAGAGCATGACTAAGAAAGAAGGCTTCCTGAAAAGAATGATGGGCTGTGTTTGGGATAACACTGGGATGGTGGGTACAGTAGCAGCTTCCCATAGCAGAAGACTCCGAGTCTGGAAGGCAGGTACCAGCAGGGAAGGAGTGGACAAAAATGTTTCCATTAGTCAGAAAGAATCAGAACATGTGGAAAGTCTGAGAACTGCTGGCCTGGACAGGGATGTAACCATGAAGAATCTCATGGAGACTGTGAAGGAAAACATGTGTGTTTCCGGTTGTACACGACACACCCAGTGCCTCTGCTTCCATGAGGTTCAGAGATGATGGCACAAAGATTTATGAGGACATTCAGAAAGAACCTGTCCTCTGGTGCTGGCCCAAGCACATAGAATCATAGAATGTCCTGAGTTGGAAGGGACCCACAAGGATCGTTGATTCCAACTCCTGTCCCTGCATGTGACAACCCCACAGTTCACACCATGTGTCTGAGGGTGTTGCCCAGTCTCTTCTTGAACACTGTCAGGCTTAGGGCGGTGACACCTCCCTGGGGAGCCTGTCCCAGTGCTCGACCACCCTCTGGCATTATCCGTCTTGGAGAGAACAGGGAAAACTGACACCAACTACAGGCAGAAAACTCCTGTCCCAGTGAGTGATTTGATCCCACAGAAGGGAACACGGCAGAGTTCCCTCTTCTGCAGCTCTGCCTGAGAGCAGAGGGGACTGCTTGAGCAGGTGTTGGTGTAGATCTGTTGGCAGCCCAGAACTCTGCCAGGGGCAAAGGTTAGAGGAGCAGCCCTAAGTTTGGTTCCTACAAAACGGTGTGTGTCTTCCCTGTTTTGCCTGCATCCCTCTGATCACACTGGTGGTGTGGTGCACAGCGACTGCTCTGTGGAGCAGCATTACCCCCACACGGCATGGCCAGTGCATCGTGCAGGAGGGATCTAATCACAACCAGAAGCAGAGCAGTCTGACCAGGGATGAAGAAATCTCCTTTCACACGATGTGGGCTCTACATCATTGCTTTTTTCATCTCTAGCTGACCAGCCATGGGGTGGGTTGAATTTCTCAGTCTCCAGTCACACTTCCTTAGCTCAGCTCTCTGGATAGTATCGGCTCTTGTTCCCATTGCAGGTCATGCCTTGAGATTATTTTTTTAAATATCCTTATTAGGTTATGGAAACCACAATAAGCAGTGGCATCTGGTCTGCAGACCTTATCAGCAGAGAGCTGCTGTCAACTTCACTTAGAGGAGCAGTAATACTCCGGAGTACTTTTCATGTTTAAGTGGGTGATCTTGCAACGCTGTAAAAATGACAAACGAGAGCTCAGCTTCTCTCTGGGAGTATGGTCTATATGGTGGGAGGTAGTGTGATCAAGAGGAGAAGATAATATTCCAGTTCTGAGCTCTGCTACTGACCTTGGACACGTCCCGTTGCCTCTCTGTGCCTCAGCATTGTCCCTGCTTTCTGCGTGTTTCAACCAGAAGCTGTTTGAGCAGGAGCAGCTGGTGGAAATAGGTGGTTTTCTGGCAGTGGCAGATCCTTTTCAAGAGCTTTTTTGCTCCCTAACCTCTGCCTTCCCTCCCACAGGTATGCCCAGCTGAACTGTTCATACTTTACCCAACTCAGTTAAACACAGGTGAAATATCTGGCTGGGAATACCTGAGGGAGGATATTTTTTTAAACCCAGGTCATTTCAAAACTGATTTTTAGATCATGGCCACACAGACAGTTACACTGGACTGGTGGAAGGTGTTGGTACCCCAAAAGTGGCTGGGGATGGGAGAGAGGAAGGAGGCGGAAATCTCTTAAGCCAGGCCAGGCCCAAGACAGGACCACAGCCTTGCTGTGTGCCTGCGCTGCTCTTACTACAACCATGTACAGGGGACAATGCAGTCCCTGCTGCAGACTGCTCTGTGACAGCACTGGTGCTGGTATTCCCAGTCTACAGGCTGGGGAGAAGAGGCCAGGAGGGGTGAAGTGGTGCTTCCAAATCTGCATGGTGGGGAATTGGCACAGGACAAAGTAAAAACCAGGAGCCTGCTGTTAGTTCAGTGCCTTTGCTGTGCAGCCGTGGCTAAACTCTTTTTAAGGTGGTAAATCCTCTGGTAGTGTCAGCTGGAACCTGGAAGCATAAAAGGAGGAAGATGAAAAAGCATCAGCTGGAAAGTTGCAAACCAACTTTTCTGGCCTGACAACAGAGCCAGTTTGTGTTCTGGGAGATTTGTTCCCTCTTCAGTGATTTCAGTATTGGCTGATGGTTTGTTACCAGAGCCAACTGTCATTCATTGTAAGGAAAATGCCCATCTGTCTCATGTGTTTTCTTGTAGCTGGCAGTGCTGGAATTGCACATTAGCAGTATGACCTACCAGCATAAGTTCACAAGCGAAGCCTTTAAGAAGCAGATTTTTGTCATAGGAGACTTTTGTTAAGTGTAAAATACATGCATAACCTGAAATATGTTCCAGACACCGGCTTCCTGTATGTACCAGCATCCATATCCAGTCCTCACAGCCTTTCTTTTTAAAGGAATCCAAGCCCATAAAAATTAAGTAAACCAAAATGGAAAAAATAGTATTCTTCCAAGCAAGCTTCATTATGCATGGAAATAAGGTGTCTTTAGAGAGTCCGTTAAAAAAAATGTATCACCAATAGTATAACAAACTACAGACTGTCACTACTCTGTCAAGTCAGTGGTTTTGCACCAGACTGTGTCTGTCTGGAGAGGTGGTGGTGTCTACAGCCAGGAGAACATGGGGTTGGAACTGGTTGCCTGTATCAGCCAGGCCAGGCCCTTGTGAACACCAGGCAGCTGTGAGTAAGAGCATCCCAGAAGTGCCGAGTGAGAAAAACACACTCTGCCAATCTTTACAGAACTCTTTACGTGCACCAAAAGGCCTGATACGGAGTTCACTGAAAGCAGAGGGAATCTTTCTGTGGTTTCAGTGGGCTTGGGATCATATGGGATGAAAAACGGAGGGAAAGCTCTTTTAATCCTCTAATCTCTTCAAAGTATTATGGTTTTTAGCAGGTGATTTTCTTCCAGATGAGCAATATGGTTTCTGTGTTGACAACATCTCTTTAAATAGCAGCAAATATGGATATGGCCTACTTAGAAAGAGGTTTTTCTGGTCCCTATTGGAGAACCTCATGTTTTATGGACACAAAAATGCCCTGTGAACACCCAAGACTTGATATCCCAGACTGATGCTGGCTTGAGTGCAATTACCCGATTTGCACTGCTATAATTGAGCTGTGTTTAGAGCCCCTGAAACACACGCACTGACATCTGTGCCAGCCAGTCTAGATTCCTGCCTGCACTTTCCTTGAACTGTTGTGGATGGTTGTTCAAACCTGGGCTTACTACTCAGTGTCATCTGTGTCAGGAACAGCAGATGAACTGCATATGTGATGTTCATCAGAGTCCGCTTCTTCTCCTGCAGCTGCAATGCTGAGGCTGCTGCCAAATCCCCCTCTGAGGGACGGTGTGATCTGAGGAAAGCTGATCCCCCACCTCCGGAGGACAGCCAGCAGCCCACAGCGATGTCCATGGCAACAGAGACCTGGGAGGACAAGCCAAGCAATGAGACATCCAGCGACACTCCACCTGCAGGAAATGTAAGAGAGAGGAGTTCCCCTCTCATTTTGGGCATGTGTTTGGGATTATTTTTCTTGCCAGAAGCTCTAAACGGTCCCTTTGTTGTAGGAACTGGGCAGGCTGGGAACCTGGGATCTGAAATCACATGAACTCCCATGAGTGAATAAGCTCTGTGATAAGGATTTTTAGTGCCCTTTTTATTACAGTTAATCAAACAGGAGTCAGTTTTGTGCCCTTGCCTATCTACCACTGCATCTCTTTTAGGGAGTTCAGCAATAACTCCTTTCTAGCTTTCAGTGTTGCACCAGCCCCTCACTGCCACACCACCCGGGAGATCAGACTCCCTCCTAGTCCCCGCTTGGTCAAACCGCTGATGTAGGTAAGGCATAGAGCTGGAGCTCCTGACCCCGCAGCACTGAAACATTCGCAAACCAGAGGCAAACTAGTTCAGACCCCTGGAGGACAGGCTCAGCCCCACTTTAGGCCCTTAGCCAGGGCTCTGCCCTTGACGTCTTCATGGTTATTCCATAGCTTTGATCCAGCCACTGTGGAGCCACTGTACTCAGAGGGTGAGGGGCCCTTGCGGTTAGGGACAGAGGGACCTGGGAGACAGATTTCCTAATGATCATGTAGCAGAGCTGCATTGACAATCCTAACACTGATGAGTTGCCTTTTCTCTCCTTTGGCAACTAAAGTCCAGTGGCTGCAAACCAGACACTGCTTTGACCACTGCTCCAAACCCACTTGCTTTTCTTGCAGAACCCCAGTCCCAGCTGCCGCCGGTCCAGCTCTGACATTGTCCACGAGAGCACGGAGGGTGCCAAGGCCCAGCGGGAGTGCCGGCTGCGGCCGCACTTCAGTGACCCTATGCCGACAGACTCGGTGAAGAGGAAGCAGCTGGAGCTGAAGATTGCAGCTGCAGCACGGCAGCACGCACAGAAGCGCCGGCAGGAGCGAGACTACGGTACCTGCTTTCTGCACACACAGAAGGGGTTGATGGGCCACATGCTGAGCCCTCCTACACTGGTGTAAACATGGAGTGACTCCGCTGGCCCAGGGGAGGGAAGCATTCTGGGTTCTGGGAAGTGTTCCCAGGTGTGCAAGAAATCAGGATCTACTGTGCTGTGTCTCTGTCCCTGCCTGGGGGATGGCAGGGTGGAGAGACACCAAATGAGCTCACAGGTATAAGCAGAGCAGGGATGACAGGTTTCACCTGGGAGCCATTGACTTTTGACCCCTGCCCTTCCCAGCAGCAAAACAGGAGGGAGGACAGCTAACAGCCCTGCTTTCACCAGATCTCCCACACCAGGGTTCCTGCCACTTGTGGCTGTGCCAGCTTGAGCTCCTCAGGTGAGCCCTGTGCAGCTGGCATTGCTTGTAATGATTTGTGTCTTTTCTCAGGTCCAGTGGTAGCAAAAGCCAACCTTGGCCATGGTGGCAGCTTTGATGAGACCCGCCATGCCCCACGTGGCTCCCTCCGCTCCAGACATCATTGGAGCAATGTCAGCAGTCTGAGCACAGACAGCGGGATTGTTGGCGTGAACGACGTCCGGGATGACCTGGATCCCAGTGAGGCCACACGGACCAAGTCAGTGGATGTGGAGAGAGCAGACAGTGGCATTGGCCGGATGGCAGCCAGAAAGTGGAGGAACAGAGCATCTGAAACGCTGAGCTCCCTGCAGGCCTGGGAAGCTCACCGTCCCTGCACTGACTGTGGAGAAAGGGACCTCCCGGTGGAGACAGATGTGCAGAACTGCAATCAGAGGCGGGCTGACCTTTGTGAGAAGTGTCGTAAGCGCAGGACGGAGCGCAAGGAGTCTGTGCTGGAGTTTGTCAACACAGAGGCCAGCTATGGAGAGGACCTGCGCATCATCAAAGAGGAGTTCTACCTCCCCATGCAGGCAGCTGGGCTGCTGAGCCAGGAGCAGCTCCTGGGCATCTTCAGCAACATCCAGGAGCTCATCGACCTCAACGAGAACTTCCTGGAGATACTCCAGGAAGAGATCGATCAGGCCTTTGACCAGGTATGATGCTGCGTGCCCTAAAGAGGCCAGACTAGGCAGACAGGAGTAAGTTTTGTATTAGTGAGGCAGCATAGGTAGAGCAAAGGATCAGGAGGCAGGACTCCTGGGTTCTGGTCATCTACCTAGTCCCTTGTTACCTCAGCTATTGTAAACCAGTGATTTCAGTGAGCTTGTGCCAGGTCAGAGCTGCTGGCCTCGCTCTCTGCTGTGGCAGTGCTGCTGACACGAGCAGCCCATCAGCAGTCTAGCTTATCTCATTAACAGGACCTAACTGTCCCATTACCAAAGTTCGCTTGGACACTGATAATAGTGTGACCATGGGGGCACAGAGCTCAGCTTGCGCTGGCTCACAGGCCACGCACTTGCTGATTTACTTCAGGCTGGCTTGGGTGTATTTGCCTTGGGTTGCGGTTTATGAGAGCTTGCCTGTAGGCTGCTGCAGGGCCAGGCAGCACAAGCTGCTCCCTGCTCTGGTGACAGCTGACACTTGGAGCTGCTGATGCACCCTGCCTTGCAAAAGGGACTTTCCTACCCCACCAGCATGGTGGTCAGAGGGCAGAGGAATAGAAAGAAGACTCTAGAGCAGCAGACAGTCACTGCAAAGGACAGATAATCAGCTCCACATCCTCCTTTCTTAAAGGAAGCAAAACCCACTTGTTGCTGTATCAATTTCACCAGGGTGTTTTGTTCTCAGGAAACATCCCTCCTCTCCCTCTCTGAAACCCTGCATGTCAGACCAAGTGACACATGTCTCAAAAGCTGGCAACTTTGACAACTACTGTCATGCACCTGGCACAGCAAAGATAGATGTGTTCTGTGGGTGTGATGTCCCCTGTGAATAATTTATTGAGACAAAGGCTTCTACAAACAGCTGTGGGTTTCTGTCTGCCTCCATGTTGCCCTTTGCAGTCAGAGCTCAGTACTGCACCAAAAAGCCACCAGCAGCCAGAGAGCTGCTCCCCTTTCTCTGCTCAAATGAGTAGTGATTGCAGAGCATGTCAGCATACACCTCGACACAGCTAAGAGCATTGTGTAGCACCAGATTCTTACTAGTCCCTTATTTTATTACACATACAGAAATTGGAGAACAATTTAGCATAAAATTTATTTTTCTCTTAGGCATTAAAGTAGCCAGTGAGAGCACAACTGAAGGAGACTGCTTCCCAGCCAGGCCTGTGCAAGGCCAGCTGCAGAAGTTGTTAAGTGCCATGTTTGTCTGAGTCACACACCTCCCCTGCCCATTTGCTCATAAACACTCCCTGTTAATTTGTGTGCTGCTGCATTAGCCTGAGGGCAGACCTGCCACCAAGAAGGGCCACAGTGTGACTTGCAGGCTCACTCTGGCCTTTGGCCTTTGGCCTTTGAGCTCCTGCTCTGGTGAGCTGGCTGAGCCCACAGAAGCAGAGAAGATATCTCTGCCAGTGTAGGAGAGCAAAGTGAGACCAGCTTCCCTTCCCCATGCACTGCTTCCCCCCAGACCTGCAGGGATGCCCTTTCCACGAGGACAGGTGCGCCCAGTTCCACCTTTGGGCTGGTATTGACCCTGCAGTAGGTTAATGCTGGTAGGACTGAACATGGGCTCCATGCTTGTGCCTCTCCCAAGCTGACCCAGCGGGGGCTGTGTTGCATGCTTGCAGGGTGATGATGACCTGATGACCGTGTGTATTGGTGAAATATTTCTGGAGTTTGTCAACATGCTGCCAGCCTTCCAGACCTACTGTCTTCAGCAGTCTTCCTCCGTGAATATGCTCAACGCGCTGGAGAAGGAGAAGGAGTTGCTCAGGTGAGAAAAAGGCTGAGTGTATTCTTCCGGGCTTTGGGGACAGGAAGGCACCAGGCTGAGAGTGAAGCCTTTGTCAGCAAAACTAGATCAAAGTTTTGATGCTAATGTTCTTCGGTGATGAGCTGAGTAATTTACTTTCAAAAATGTATCAACCCCTTGATATCTCCACTGAGGCAGCCAGTTGGTCCCCAGCTGTACACTGTGTTTTGTGGTACCGGTGTTTGCCCACTGCCCACTGGGCTGAACTTTCACCAAATAACACCCAGCTGAGAACAGCTCTCAGTCCCAACACCAGGGGAAGGTTTGGATTTCCACTGGGGAAGACCACTGTGTGGAGCATGCATGACTTGAGTTAGTTTCCCATTCCTAGCCCTGGCCTATTGGGCAATGTCAGGCGAGTCACTTCTCTTTCCACTGCAACAGCTTAAAATGATGACTGTACCGAATTCTTGTTTAGAGTGTTCTGTAATCCAATGATGAAAGGAGCTACAAAATAATGTAATCTGATAGAAGCTCTTGTATCTGCTCGGGGCCTACGTCAGTGTGTACCAGAGAAAGTTCACACCCTCGTTTTACAACAGTTTAATAGAAGACTGCCAGGATGTTACGTGCTAGTGTCCAGGCACCTCATCAGTGTTCTGCACCTGAGCATAGCTGCAGAAGTTGTTGTTAGTTTTTGATATGACAGAATTCACAAGGCTGTGAAAACCAGAGAGGGGGGCTGCAGTGCCCAGAAGCTGTCAGCTCCACACTGTTCATTTGGATTTAGGATTGCAATATCTGCTGGCAGAACAGCCACCATTTCATTCCCTGTTCTTAAATCCCTGCAGAATATTCCTCAATGTCTCCCAGAACGACAACACAGCACTGCGGCGGATGAACTTGAGGTCCTTCCTGATGGCCCCTTTGCAAAGAGTCACCAAGTACCCGCTGCTGCTCAGCAGAATCATCAAAGCCACCACCGAGTACCACCCAGATCATGGCAGCCTGCGAGAGGCCAAGAGCCGCATCGAGTCGCACCTGGAGCACATCAACATGAAAACCAAGCAGGAGGGGAACACGTGGACTCTCCGCTCCTTCCGCCAGGACAGCAAGAAGAAGAGGGAAGTCATCAATATCGAGATGAGAGAAACCGCCCTCAAAACTGTAGGCTGGCTGCGGGAGGAAACGCGGTTTGTGATGGAGGGGCCTCTGCAGCTGGCCCAGCCCCCTGATGGCCAGTGGGTGAAGAAAGGCAGCAAGACCCTGAAGTTCCAGAACATGCAGGTCCTCCTCCTGGTGAACATGAAACGTGTGTCTGAGTCCAGCCTGGAATCAGCTGAGCCAGGGCCTGTGAAGGATGCTGTGCTGGTACTCATCAGGGACAAAAATAATGGGAAATTCCATTTGCTCAGGGAGCCCTTGAGGCTGAGTAATTGCATTGTCTCCACTGATCCTGACAGTGACGACACTTTTGAACTCATTGAGATCAGGCGGGAGGCGTTTGTGTTCCGGGACAGCGACCGGGCACGGACTCACCACTGGTTCAGGCAGATCAGGCGGTACTCGAGGGAGCTGGGCTCCTGGAAGAAGCGGCGGAACGCGCTGCCCAACATCATGATCAGCACCCCTCACACCAGGCCCTGAGTCCTGCCTGGGCAGCACCCAGGGAGGCTCAGCTTGGCCAGTGCCACCTGCAAGGACCATCAAGAGCCTCAGTGGCTTGAACTTGCTCTGCTCTGTGGACAACACAGGGAGGAGTCTGGTCCACCAGGACTCTTAGCAGCACTGGAACCAAGCGTTATGGTGTAATTCTGATCTTCAGCCTCAGAACTCACAGCCTGTTTGTGGCTGATGTACATACAGAGATGGGCTTCCCTCGAGGAGCAGATCTCTGGAGGAAAATACTGAGTTTAACCTGTTAATATTGCACTGCAGGAGAATGATGTATGATGCTTGCCATTGCATGGATTGTGTTGAAAGCCAGTCTTGACAACATGAGAGAGGTTTCCACCATTGACTGTATTTCATCAGCATTAGGTAAAGTCAGGGTCAAAATTAGGTGCAGTATTATGCAACAGGGGAGGAAAGTTGGAGGAAATTATGTTTTCCACCACTACTCCAAAGGACTATATTTCATTATTCACCTCTGTATATTCAGTCAAAATACTTGTTTAAAAAGAAAGATCTTTCATCTTTAATCCAAATCAAGTAGGTATCAATTCACTGAGATACAGCTGCATGCACACAGAGAAAAAAACAAAAAGAAAAAAAAAAAAAGCAGACAAGAATAAAAGGAGTTCTCGCTTTCTGACACAAACACCCCAAATATGTGTAGAACCTGTGGAAGAACAGTATACCCCCCACTGAAAGTCTGTTATTTAACTGACTTAGGGACTGGAACATAACACTGCATCTGAAATATCTCAGAAGTGTATGTAAATATAACTCCACTATCACTAATAGTGAATTTAAAAGTTTGCAGTTATTTAAATGATGTAATCTAGTGTATTTCAAAAATTAATTGAAAGGAACAATTTACATTGTACTGTAGAGTAACATAAAAGGTTTTAATAATTATGTTTCAATGACTTTGGGTGGGTATTTTTTTAAATTTTTGTTTCCTGGAGTAGATACTTCATTTAGTGTGGGTGGCGTTCAGGTGAACAATGTGTCTATGTCTGTTCCTTCAATCCCCTGAACAGAATTCAGGGGCTGCTCCTAGTGAGACTGGGAGAACGGTTCAAGGCTGCTACCCTAATTCTGACTAGACCACAATAGACTGGCACCAAATGTTGTGCTCTGGCCACAGCCCTGCCTGGGCAGGTCAGGCCCTGCTGTGCCAGACCTGAGAGCCAAATCTGAGGCCACAAAGTGCTGCCTCGTAAGGTCCAGCCTCTCCGTTCCTCAGCAGGGAAATGATTCAAAGCTGAACAATGGTAAAAAGGCAAACAGGGTTTAACCTTTTCAGCCTGACGTTACCACCGACTGTGACCTTGTGATTACAAGATCAGCAAAATGTCACGCTGTGACTTACACAGCAAAGGCCAGATTACAGCCCTGGAGGCTAAATTAAAGGAGGCTGAATTTTGGTCGGTGGATCTCAGAGGACAGCCTGTAAATATTCTTTCAACCCTCAGGGTACAGACAAAGCCAATCAGCATTATTCTCTGCCAACAAAATATTTCTGTTGTAGGCATTTAATTTACAGGAAGATTTGCATAAGGAAGCATATTTGTGTATTTCTCCAGAGATGAACCAGCATCAGTGAGCACACAGACGAGGGCGGACAGAGGCTAGGAGAGGACGGGTAGTCCTTGTCTTGTAGATCCCCACTGACCCAAGGCTTAAACAGCCTTGTAGACCATGCCCAGTGCTTGTCCTCCTGCCACAGCTCCCGGGGCTTGTGACACTGCTCTGGGCTCTGAGGCAGACACCAGCAGTGAAACACGTGTGTACTGGCTGTATTTTCTCTTCATCTGTGCTCTCCAGCCTTTTTGCCCTTGAGGAAATGGGAGTTATTGCGTCATCGGAGGCTTTACAAACGCGTTCCCAAGATGTGAGGGTGGCAGCACACAGCTGAGCACTGCAGCGAGCGATAGCTGGCAGAACACTTGTTGGGGCAGCAGCCCGACTCCCTCAAGTTGGAATTCCCTCCGTTTCTAGTCTTTAGACAATAAATTGTTCCCCCAAAGCACACACTGAAGAGCCAGTGAAGAGTGTGAGGCATTACTTTTATACTTTGTTGTTTGTTTTTCAAACAGATGGATGCCTTAAGCAGAGCAGCTGCTGGAGGGAGATTTCTCTGATGCTGTCATGACAGATCTGCATCTAGCAGCCTTCAAGCCTGTTCACTGAACATGCAAAAAGCAACAGCTTGTAGCACCTTTGTTTTCTCTCCCAAGATCAAAATGGCACAGGTACCATCTCTTCGTTACCTTCAGTGGCAGTTTGGATAAGGGAAGGCATAAGAACAGTAAGACTAATAGCTATATGTATGCAAACACTGAGTGGCTTTCACAAGCACAGAAAGCTGCTGCTTTCTGGAAAGTTTTCAATGACTTCCCAGCAAAGTGATTTTCCCCACACCAATTCATGCTCAGAACCAGCCATGGACTGTTTGTACAGTCATATCTTTAAATCAAGATACCTTTAGTCACCATGCCTGTTCAAAAAGAGAGAACAATAAGTATAAGTAAAAGGTCTGATATTTAGCATCAATCTTGCATTTAGCTGATTATTTGGTTTGTCAGGTTCAAGGTTTTTCTAGGTATCACAGGAAACACCTGCCTACCAGGCTCCTAGTAATCCCAGTCTGTTTCCTCTGAACCAGGCAAACCCTTTCCCAAAGAAGGTCCATAAATAATTACTGGGTGTTGAGTTACAAGCAGGACACGTACTTAGTGCTGTAGCCCTGTTCTAAGAAACCTGTGGCCAGGGAACAGGACAAGCCCTTTGATGTGGGGCAGCCTGATTGTTGAACCTGTCAAACTAGACAGAGGTGGTGTTTCCAATGTTCTTTATCTTTTAAGTATCCGGTGTGTACTCAGCTGCTCGCCTGCCTTTAAATTACAGGTGTTGAAAGGGAGCACGAGCGCAGAACAATTTCTGTGGCCCTGCAAGAGCTCACGCTGTGGGGTGATCCGGCGCAGGAAGGGTGAGGAGTGTCAGCACACTGACAAGGCAGTAGGTTTCCATAATCCTGGGGCACCGCTCTGAACTAGAATGATCTCTCTCCTGGGAAGTTCCAGGTCTTTCAGTATCACATGTACACATCTTACTTGGCAGCCCTGGAGATTAGTTGGGCTGTATTTTTCCATTTCTGATTAACAAACCTGACAAAATACTATTATAACCCAGGGTACTTGGGAACAGGGTTGGTCTGTAAGCCAAGAAAGCAATTATTTGTTACCAACTGGCCATCCTAGGGCTCTGTAATATTTTTATGCCTCTCAGAAGTCAAGACTGACAATATTAAGATTACTTCTCAAAACTCCTGCCCACTGAGCTTACCCTGTGATCACAAGCAGGCCTCTCTGGAAGTACCATGTTAAGGGGAAAAAAAAAAACCCAAAACGTCAGATTACTCCACTGATTTATCAGAACTCATAAATGACATTTAACAAGAATTAAGGATGAGTCTTACTGGTCATTTACCAGGAAAACAACAACAACAGGCAGTCTTTATCATGGAGCATCATAGTTTTGAGCTCAGAAGGCAAACGTGAGGAGACACAACACTGGATTTAAGAGCCCCCTCTGAGATGAAGTCCCAAAGAAATGAGGAATAGCTGCTTTAAGAGTCAGCAGGCTGAGTGGGAAAGCCTGAAGAAACACAGGGAAATGAAGAGCAAATACTTTAGAGGGCTGAGACTTCTGCTTTAGTTCATAGAGGGTTCTCTTCCACAGAGAGTGGGGAACCCCAATGAGGAATCAGAACAAAGGCAGAGCATCCCCCAGCACTGGTCTCTGCCCAGGCTTGACTGGAAGCAGTTACACAACAGTTTGCAGCTTTCCAGCTCAAATCCTGCTCTAGCACAGGCTTTGCAACACCGAGAAATTATCTCAGCTGCAGGTGAGAAGACCCATACTGCAAACAGCCCACCCAGGGAAGGTGCCCTGCAGAGTAGCAAAAGGAACCCTTTATTTCAGCAGTGGTGGAGCCCCAGGTGGTTTTGAACCCTTTCCTCCCAGTGCAGGAACCTCCCTTGCAGTGCCAGCATCACGTCCTTGGGAGGACCTGCATCAAACACCTCTGGGTGTTGTGGGGAGGGCTGGCAGATGAGAGTGGGAAACCTGGAGGTCACAAGAAAGTCACCGAGCAGATCCCATGACTGATGCCTGGGGTAACCAAAACATGTAAAGAACTCAAGGCCTTATAGCCATGGACTGTTTCCCAGGGGCTGAAATCTCAGGCTTTTCCTTCCCTTTATGCCTTCTGCCATCCCTGTTGAAGTCTCCAAGAAGCTCTGGTGGTTGTCAGGGTTCACAGAAGCCTGTGAGAGCTGCAGAGGGCCCCAGCGCAGACCTGGAGGCTGCCAGGTGCTGTCCACAGCAGGATGGGAGCCAGCAGGCTTCCCAGGGAGCAGACAGCACCCTTGCAGGGCTCAGGCTCCTACATTTTCCCCAGCAGAAGCAGGTTAGAAGTTTGTACACCTGTAGTGTGAACATGCGAGCGAACAAGCATTCAGACAAGGAGCGTATTCCCCCTTATTGCAAGAGAGGACTGGTTTTAAGACATCTCCTGAGCTGGGCAATCCTTCAGTGGTGGCTAACCGGAGTAAGCCAGAAGCACCGCAGTTTGAAGTGACGATAAACAGAGGTGGAGAAGCCTGCAAGGAGATACTCATCTCCAGGTAATTCATGCCTGACCCACAGCATGCATACAGGAGGGATACACCATAAAGGACTATTCCTTTCAAAATCAAACACTTGCTTGAAAATCAAACACTCCATGAACTCAGCAGGCAGGAGGCTCTCTGAGTAGCACCTACACACACTTTAGTTGCACCACAGCATCCAGCGAGATACTGTACTTGGGAAGGGAAGACAGACTGCTGGTGAGTAACAGGTCAGTATCCACACACAGACCCCAGCAGTCATCCATGTCCATGTTCTGCTCTCCGTAATTGCCTTGGTGTCCAATGACCTTATCAGCAGAAAAATGTGAGTGACCCTCTATAGCACCTGAGTCAATACTTTGCAGTAAAATGAAGGGAAATTATTTACCCAAAGAGAAAATCCTTGATAATCCTAACAAAACAGGAAGCAATTAAATTGCTGCAAGAAAAATCAAGACAGTTTACCACATCATGTTACAGCTGAGTGAAGGCTTGAAAACTGGCACAGCAGGGAAAGGAAGAAGCCTCCCTCCACAGTGGCACAGCATGTGCGTGACTGTGCGGTGAACCAGACTGGGAGCAAACACCATGGAAAAAAAAAAGATTATTTCAGCTGGATCTGTTCCTTGATCCAGTTCACTGCACAAAGCCGTGTGCTGGCACTAGAAAAGGGCAGTGTGGAGGTGATAATGTGTCCTTTAATAAGTGCCAGTTTAAAGGGGTTGCTGGACTCAGGCTGCAGTGAATCAATCCCAGCAGACAGAGCTCAGTGCAGCAACCAGCCCTGAGGTCTCCTCTGTGTCCTGTGCCATGGAGCTCCATTCACCTGTTTCCCAAATGGTTTCAGGTCAGCACTTCTATTGGTATGCAGGGGTTGAACAGGCAGTGCTATAAATAAAGAACAGTTAATCAGCTATTTAAGTGCCCTTTTTACTGAAATAAAGAAAACCCACAGAAATGACGTCAAGATGGGGAAAAAAACCACCAACCCAGAAAAGAAAGAGTGAATGAATACAAAGATGATCCAGGAGAGTGCTCCCTGGAACACACTTAGGCTCAAGTGGCTCAGAGAATGGCTGTGCTGGCTGTTGAGTCAGACTCTCCAGTGCTCCTGCACTGACTCACTCCCCTCCCAGCCGCCAGCACACGCTGCGCCCCCCATTCAGTACCAACAGGAGTTATTTGTTCAGAGTTCAAGTGCATCTGATTCATCACAAGCCACCAAGCTTCTGCAGCCCTCCCAGCTCCATTTCTCACTGCCATTCCCCGCTGCCCAACCTGCTCCCTAGGAAAGGGAAGGGTCAGAGAAGACAGACCCCTACTCAAGTCCTTCTGAGTCCTCCCTTCTTCCATCTGTTCCCAGCTCTGGGACAGAAACACAACTGAGCATTTAGGACCAGAGTAATGTGCAGGTTCACAATCAAGGCCACAAGGTCCTACAGGCAACATTTGTGCAGAGGAAGCTACAAAAAGCATTTCCTCAGCTCTCCCTGCTGCAGCCTAGGGAGAAAGCTTGCCGTTTCTTTTTCCCTTCCCCAGACCTAGCTTGGGAATGTGCCACACAGCCAGGCTCTTGCAAATGATGGTTTTCCAGAGAAACATGCTAAGCTCTCCCAAAACCTAGGAACAGCAAAGAGTGAGGCGCTTGCTAAGCACCCTCCAGGAACACAACACTGGAGCATCTCTTTTTCAGGCACTTGCTCCTCACAGAGCCTTAGACAGAAGGATCCCACACCTTGCCAACTTTGTAAGCCCTGGGAAAGAGACTTGCTCTTCCAGTTGTCCCTCCCACAGTATCTGCACCTGTGGCACAGCACTGTTGTATCTCCACTAGCTCTCAGAAACCCCACAATATACAAGAGTGGACAGTTCTAGGATCTACTCAAAAGCTGTGTGCAGCACATGAGATCCCATGTCAGGAAGCAGACCTGCTGCGTGACCAAATGCAACCAGAGCACCTGGGACACAAGCCAGCACAAATCCTTAACAAACACCTGTCCTGCCACACAGCCTCACATCCCAGTCCCACATACCAGGAGTCTTCTAAGCCAAGAGACATCAGAATGATGCTCAGGAAACTTTCACTAACTCCCCTGCTCCCACACATTTCCTGTGTGACCCTGGTCTGCACAGTTGTGTCATGGGGTTTTACAGTGTTGTTTCACCTTAAGTCTCTGGATTTAGCAGTAGAGCTGGCTTAAGTTTCTTCCTTCCTCCCACCTCCACAGGGTTAAAGTGAGAACGATGCAAACAGTGGCACAGGGCAAGAACACAGAACGACTTTGAAAGCTGGTCACATTGCCATGGGGCTCAGGAAGTTACACCCTGTTTTTGTCAGCTGTGAAAGAGGGATATTACCATCTCCCTATGTTATGGGACATCAGATACAAAGGATGAGGACAAACATGAAAGATGATGAGATGCTCTGAAGACAAACCTTGCCACATCTGGGGTTTGGTAATGATAAACTGCTCCATACCTCCCCTGTTTTACTTGGCAAAATAGGCCAAAATTAAAAACAACAATAAAAGCCTATAAAATGTTTGCAGCTTGGCTTAGGCTCCAGTCACCAGTGGGTCAGAGTGGGCTAGTGAACAGCATACAGCCAAAGCAAGGAATTCTACTTTTGTCCAGGTACAGCTGAGAGCTGAACTTAAAATGATATTTCAGAATATGGTCAGGAAGGGAAGCAAACAACATAATCAGACAACAGGCAAAGTTACCAAATGGCCAGAAAAAAAAAAAAAAGCTTTTATTGGCCAAAATAACCAAGAAACCATTTCTTTCCCAATAATAAAACCAAAACCCTAACTGAAACAGTGGGAGATCTTTGCTAACAAAATGAAACACTAACAAACCCCACATAAACATGACTATTTGTGTTCATCCTCCTAAAGAAGTTAGTTTTTTTCCTTAACCTTGCTGCACCACCAGAAGTAGGTGAAGAATGGGAAAACTCAAGTCAGTTAGGACAAGAGAACAAACACACTGGGAGGTAAGAGTCTGTCCCTTTACACAAATGAAAGAGGCTGCTGGCATTTGCAAACATCTTACATGCAAACTACCTGAAGCTGGTAATTTCCCCTTTTCTGAGGACACAAACACTTCAGCACATGAACTCTAGTTTTGGTGTGTTTGGGTTTTTTTGAATCCCAGGATACAGATACAGTTGTGGCCTATACAGGTTGTTAAACTCAGATGCTACCAGCAGTTTGTCAGTTAACTCTTTGTCTCTTCAGAAACCTTGGTAGTTAAAAAAAAAATAAAAATTTCCACCGAGTGCTCGAGGCAAATGGTCATATTAGAACTCAACATTTACTCATGTCAGTAAAACAAATACCAGCCAGTGAAAAGCAGATGTTTGAGAAAACCTTGCTCTCCCCGATAACAAATCTTGGAGAAAAAGAAAAAAAACAAAAGGGAGAGATGTGCTCGGGTACAATATACCAATTCCAATGAAGAAATTATCAGGAATATTTTCACTAATTTCTCAATTCGCAGGACACATAAGCCCTTTAAAAAGATCTGACTAATAAGAAGTTATGCAAATCTGTTCAACTTCATGAAGTAGGTGAAAATTTAAAAAAAGCAAAAAAGTGTCTTAAATGTATAGATATTTACACAATGCTTTTTAAAACATCACAAGTACTGCACTAAGCTGCATGCTGTGCACACACCTTTGGAGTGTGAGCAGGGACACAGTGTGACAACACTGCAGAACTAAGGAGAATTTCAGCTCATGGGAGTCACTGGCTGCTATTGCTGCTGTGCACAGAACGGCACCGTGTGTTTTGACAGAGGAATTCCACTGGAAACAGGGAGCCTCCTGCCCTAATCTAGACATGACTTTACAAAACATTGAGATCTAACACCCGTACTACGCCTTTTGTAAGAAAATAGAGAGCAGCTTTCAGCTGCAGTTCTTCTAAACTACTGTAGGAAGGCTTCGCTGGCATGCTTCCTCAATTGGCAACCATCTGAGGTAATCAGTGATGCTATTAATGAGCATCCTTCACTTCTCTCCACCCACACCACCTGTTGCCTCCTTATTGAGTCCTCTAATCGACAAGTCGTAAACCACTTCCTCAATTTTCTTGACATCATATTTCAGGCCATCGTAACGTTTCCTCAGGGAGTCGTTCTTCAGGTTGAGAAGACGGAAGCCAGAATCCAACTCGTTGATAAAAGTTGAGATGCGGAGAGGGCGAGAATAATCACCAGCTGTGACGCTGTTCACCGCCAGTCTGGCCTACGAGAGGAAGACACATAGGAGAACATCAGAAGAGGAACCCACTCACATCACCACTCCCATCAGTTACTCCACCAAATGAAACAGTTTTGTTCCAGGCAGTCAGATTATTTATATTTAGATCTACCTTTCTGTTGACCACAATCCTGGATGTTCAATCAAGTTACTACTTTAAATATTAAAATATCAGTGACGAACAATTTTGGCACACAGAGAGGCAGTTTCCTAGAAGTTCAGATCAAGGTGTTTTGTATGATAACTTCCAGAAACAACTTGGGAAAGTTAGAAAACACATTACTCTCTTTTTTCAGGTCAGTTTCAATCCAAATGTACATATAAATATCTTCCTTACCAGCTCACTGGCAAGAGTTAATACACCAGAAAGATAATCCTCAATGTCCAGGTGAAAGCCCCGCTCCCGGTCAGCTTCAACTAAGAGGAAAAACAGAGTGGTAATCAGGTGGTACTGAACACCAAAGCCAGCGAGCTGAAATTGCATTTGTTTACTGAAGCTAATTTGAAATATCAAATTTATGAAATATTATTACAACATAAAAGTCAGCCTTTTCCTGTATGTGATGTAATTACGCCTCTTCTCAGCATTTCAATTTAGCATCTCGTGCATCCTCAACTGGATGTGCAAAAGCTTATAATTGATCCAACAGTAAAACTCAATTTACATTAATATACCGGAGAGGGGCCTGTAGTAACTTTTTTTTTTAATATTTTCTGATTTTTTTAAATCATTTGCTCTGGATAGACATAGTTCTCTTACAACATGAAAATTTAACCTGTTTTCCACATTTTTTAAAACACCAAAAGCAAAAGAGTGAGAAAAATAAGCTTTCATCTTTGTATTATTCTTTTGGCAGATTTAGGCAATTTGAATGAAGAATCTTCATTGATGAAGAACTTAATGAAAAAATGGTTCTGTTCACACTGGGTTTGCTGGTTTCCACCTTCTAAATGAATTTATTTTTATAACAAAAACAAATACCAGATACATTTTGGAACCAACTTCTTGGGAATAACAAAGTTCTGCTGTTTCCCTATACCTTTGAGAGCTACAATGTCTAAAAACTGACAGTTTTTTTTTCAATTTTGTTACAACATGAACTTACTCCCAAGTATTTCTGCAACAGCCTCTCGGGTCACCAATGTTTCTGACTCCAAGTAAACTACAAATGCTGCCAGAAACACCAGCCGCTGAAGCACAAACCTCCAGTGCTCATGAAATCTGTTGAAGAAAACATCAAGTCAAGGTATAAATAAGTAACATCTATTACTGGAGTGTTAGGTAACAAGCATACATTATGTATACATTATGTTTTCTACCTTTACACATAGCACTCTGCAATATTTTTGGCTTATCAAGCCAGCACCAGCTTAAAGTCATCCCCTTGGCACTCCACAACTTCTCCCCAGGACACTACACTGGACACAAGCATTTGCTCACACCTCTCACACCTACTCAGTTCCCAGAATTTTCAGGCTGTCATGCCCACAAGACACCAGGGCTTTCCTTTCCCTCCCATCTTCCCTCAGTAGATCTGAGCTGACAACATTCTTGTTCTTTGAAATGTTCTGGCTAGACACTGTCCCCTTCTGGCAGCAAACAAGACACAAAGGTGACAACTTCATTTAATATCTGCAGTACCAAGCAGCCATTTCATGACAGATTTAGAGCTCTGTTTTCAGAAATGCCCCAAGCCTAACTTAACTGAAATTAATGGAGCAGCAAATGCTCTGCTCCCAGAAACAAGGGCAGCTCCAACAGAACATCAGTTTCTTAAGTATCCCTTTTTATTAAAAAAAAAATTAATTAAATACTGGATATTTTAAATGAGAAGTTATAAAGTCTTAGAGCCAAAGCATTTTTTGCTTAATGCTGATGAAAACCTCACTTCTCTACCATGATTTGTTTTTCAAACAGAAAGCAGCATTGGCCCCACAAGCCTTTAAATGATTCTTCTAAAGTAACGATGCCCAACATGCCCAGGCAATTCCCATATCCATGTCTGGCTGTGTGTGGTCCTGAGCACCTGTAATACTGATCAGCAGGAAACTTGGTCTTCAGAGATTCCAGCTGTGTTCTCACTGTACCAAAGTGTTCACGAGCCTTCTGACATTTCTTTGGTACTGAAAAAGAAACAGCGCAACATTCAGTCCTTGACAGAGAACAGGGTTTTGTGAACAGTTTTCTAGTGTAGACAGCACTGTTTAGGCTCCTTTGTTGTCCAAGACAGTGAACTGACATTCAGAATCTGTCTAAGAGATATCCGCTGTCACACCATGAGTCACACAGGTAGATAAGAAATAATCCAGAGTTTTGTGCTGTCTAATCTTAGAACAGTTTGGGTTGGAAGGGACCTTCAAAGCTCATCTAGTCCAGCTCCCCTGCAATGAACAGGGACATCTTCACCCAGATCAGGCTGCTCAGAGCCCTGTCCAGCCTGACCTTGAACGTTTCCAGGGATGGGGCTCTAGTCCTCAGTTTCCAACTTGAAACAAGATGCCGCAGGTATTGAAGAATTACTGGTACTGATGACTCATAATTGATCATAACTTAAGTCACGGATGAAGACCCCATTCTGTAACAGGCACTGACAGAAGAAAGCACTGGAAAGGTCATACAGCCTGCGGACCAAGAGGCAACGAGGGATTACAAATGGCTGAAGGCAGGAACAGAGGAATGTAAAAGTCAATGTGGTGTCTGCCCGTGGATTGAACCTACAAGCGAAGTGCCTGGTGACACACTGAGCAGGGTGACAAACAGGCAGTGCTGAAGGAGAGATGACAAGTAGAGATGGAGAAAGGCTGAAAAAGGTGTCAAGTATAAGACCTCATTAGCAGAAGAAAGAAGAAAAGGGAACCACTAGATCACAAGCAACAGAACAACAGTGCACAATGCAGCTGGCCCCAAAGCAAGCACACATACCAGGCAGTGCCACCAAACAACTCATACAGCCAAAGAAAAAGCTTTTCTTTCTCCATTTAAAAAATCTTACAACATTTTTTCTTATCAATCACAGTTAGGTTAGATGAGGTGCAACATCCCTTCAGGAAACTGCATTTCCTGCTTTCAGTCAACGTATTCAAAGAAAGTGGGTTTCAGCCTGCCCAATATATGATATACATCTGTGGAGAAATGGTCTCTTGTTTACGTACCACCCACTGCCACCTCCTGTTTACGGACAGGAGTTACAGCCACACTGCACCCACAGTACCAGGGCCCAACAGAACTAATCAAACCCATACTTGTTAACCACAGCCTTCTCAGAAATCCTGGCCCTGACCCAAGGAAGACAGAAGATCAACCTAACAGGATCTCCTGCATTTTGATGTACAGAAGCTGGGATTATTGAAACAAGATCATAGAAGCTAAACCTGAAAGCTGCAATGCATGACTTTTGTCAAACAAGCCCTATTAAGAGTCATTTAGGTGTATTTAAAAAAAAAAACCAACCACTTATTTCAATTAATAAAACATAATTTCTGTTAAAAAAAAAAAAAAGGGTGGCTCTTAAAAGCTTCAGGAAGCAGCAGGTGAAAGTGCTCCATGTGGTAGCCAGAAGGAAGGAAGTGTGTGAAGGTCACTGACAGCCACCCTTTGAACACCATCCTCAAACTCCGGTGTCTGCCTCAGTCATCTGAGCCACCACATGGCAGTTGGGGACAGGGCAAGAAGTAAATCTGCATTTTGGCTTCTGCCAAAGGAACCTGTGACAAAAAAAGGCCACAACAATCTTGACTGAAAAGGCTCAGACAGTGTCCAACAACTCACACGTAACATCCCCACTCCAAACTATCCTCAAGCATCCTTTGATATCACCACTGATGTTTTCCTAAATTTGACAATCCAAATCCCCTGTCACTCAGACTCGTGTCAGCTAACAGCAGGCTGCAGCACACGCTGCCCTGAGCAGCCTTCCAAACAGCTCTCAAGCTCCATTTTGGCCAGGGAGCAGAGGGAACAGAAGGAGAAAGATCCTCTAAGCCTGTTCTGGAGGCTGCCATGCTGAGGCTCTGCTGGTTTTCCTTCCCTTCCCCACACCTGAATAACAGCTACAACCAAAAGTGCTGATCCTGCAGCTAAACATAATCTCACACTCGATGAAGAGAGACCACAGAGAAGCCATCACCATGAAACAGCTTGTCTGTGGGCAGGTGGCTGCCCCACTACTATAGAGGTTGGACAAAAACCCTCAATGAAAACAGGTTTAGCCAAGAGGTATGTTAAATCCCTGGAGAGCAGAGGAAAGGCATTGTGTAAGATAACATTTTAAATACCACTAACTGGTGCAGGAAACTCCCCACCATCTGGCTTCCAGCCACCCCATAGTTCTACGAACAGCACTCATGCCACCCCTTCCCCTTCTCCAGTAGGGCAGACTGCTCACCCAGTCCAAATCCTTTCCCTGTTTTCACTGTCTCTCTCTTGTCTCCTTGAGTTTTCATCACTCTACCTGAAGTGATGATGCAAGAATCATTACAAAGGATCAACCAGCAGGCTGTGGGAGGGAGAAAATAATCTCCCACTTACGCTGGCATGAGGGATGGGGCACAACAGGCAACACAGCTTCTGTCAGCAGCAGCACCACCTGGAACCATCCACAGCACTACAGCTGCAGTCACCAAGCATCATTAGTTACTCTGTGACCTGATAACTTGTGGTAATTAATAGTATTTTTGCTCTTTTTATTAGTTTATCTTTTAATGTTCTTATAGTTCAGTATACTTTATTAATAGTGTTAATAAATTCCTTACATCTTGGAATAAATATAAGGCTAAAAAAAAAATCTTGATGCTACAAAATCTAGCCAAAACTCTGTTGCAATGAATAATCCTCTCTTTCATGGTTGAGTCATAGTTTATCCCTTTTTAATTTACTAAGGAAGAATAATTCTACTTTCTGAGTAAGAATGTGGTACTGACTCAAATGAGATGCTGTAGTAAAGCCAAACAGCTATTCAAGCACACGACACTGCAGCACTACAACCATTATCAGATAATGCAGTAGTCTAAATATGTGACATCTGACAAGTGCTATTTATCTCCCTAACAATCTTTCTGTTAATTGGCATTGTATTATTCTGCTGTAAACCTTTATTAATCTAAATGTCTATTGACTTACTTTATTATGCTTGTAATTGACGACAAACTGACAGGTCTATTATCATGAGTTATCTCCCAACCTATTAAGCATGTACTCATTATCTCTGGTATTACAAGAACTATAAGCAGAGCTTTTTTTTTCCCAGCTGTGACAAATCTCTTCTCATTCTGCATGTTCCAGGACCAACTCTCTCCCAGAATTAACAATCAAATGAAAATACACCAATCCAGACATGGGTCTCCACTACTAAATGCTGGATAGCAACCCCTGATGTTGATACCCCCGCAAAATAAGTCGCAACATCCACACCTACTCAGCAGAAAAGTGAGTGAATGCTTGTGTAAATTAACCAACTAGTAGTTCTAATTTTTAGCACTGCCAAATTTCCCAAGTAGGTAGAAGTGGCACTTGCCAGCAGGGGTCAAACCCCAAGTGTTTCAGGTTGCTAAACACGTACCCTCCCAGAGGCTGGAAATCCCAGTTCTCCAGCTCCAGCCTGAGGGTGCTGGTGGGCACCATTGGGTTCAGAACCACCACTCAGCTCTGCAGGTGAATTGAACAGCACCTGGTGGGGTTTGTTCCTCTATTTACCTTCCAAGGGTGGCCTGCCACGTTTATCCCCACTTCCCAAATTCCTCTCAAGAATTTCTACGCCAGTCAGAATGGTTGCTTCTCCTCAGCAGATATTGACTTAAAAAAATTAGCTTGTAAGTCACTTATTTAAAGGGGGAAAAACTTGTTTATTCCAGTAATTTTACCTGTAGGTCTGAAAATGGGGGTGTGGGAGCACAAAGAGCACATTTGACATCCAGGTCTGCAGTGCTGTTCTCATGCCCTGGAGGAAACACCTTGGCCCAGAAACATTCTGTCAAACATCTTAAACAAATTTGGACTGAAAGCAAGGAACCACGCTGGCTACAACCCGAACCTCAAAAACAGCAGAACAACTCCAGTTGTCACTCAAACATACGTCAAGGACAGGTCCTGCTTTATCAGTTTTCCAAATGCCCTTTATGCTTTGCAATATTAAAGAGATACGCACACAGTCTTATACAAAACAGATTAATGCTCCCCCTTCCCACACATTCCTGAACACCTCTCAGAACATTCAGGATCACAGCTTTTTTTTTGAGGTAGGGGAGGCAGTGAAGAGATGAGGAAGGGGATACAAAGGCCCAACAGGTGATGCTAAAATGACCAGAAAATAAAAATCTACATGCATGTCACTTCGATGGGAACATATGAGCCAATTCAGCAATGCAGACAGGGAACACCTCCAGAAAGAACACGCTCTTGGGCACTGAGACAGCAAAACACCAGCTGAGGAGGGGAGAAATGGAAAGAAAAGTGTTTTCTTAGGAGGAACAGCAGCTTTTCTACTTATCAGGCTTGAAACCTCCCAGCTGCTCCCTCCCCACCCCCAGCAGCCACCCAGGAGCCCACACATGTCACTGAATTTTAGAAAAGCCAACTTCCAGCTCTTCAATGACTCAGCCAACAGGATCCCATGGGAACCTGCCCTCAGGGACGAGGGAGCAGAACAGAGCTGGCAGATCTTTAAGGACACTTTCATCAAGCACAAGAGCTCACAATCCCCAGGTGTAAGAAATCAGGTAAGGAGGGCAAGAGACTGGCATGGCTGAGTCAAGACCTGCTGGTCAAACCAAAGGCAAGAAGGAAAAGCACAGGCAGTGGCACCAGGGACAGAGATCCTGGGAAGAGGACAGGGACACTGCTTGGTTATGGAGATGGGGTCAGGAAGGCCAAGGTGCAGCTGGAGCTGAACTTGGCAAGAGACAAAAAAAATAACAAGAAGGGTTTCTACAGGTACGTCAACTGGAAAAAGAAGGTCAAAGGAAGCACAGCCCCCCTGATGCGCAAGACTGGTAAACTGGTAACAACGGATGAGGAGAAGGGTGAGGTACTCAACAGCCTCTTTGCCTCAGTCTTCACAGGTGAGCTCTCTTCCCACACTTCAGGTGGAAAATTATCTGCAAGACAGGGACTGGGGTAGCAAAGTCCCTCCCACTGCAATGATCACATGTGTGACCACCTACAGAACCTGAATGTATATAGGTCCATGGGACCTGATGAGATGCATCACAGAGTCCTGAGGGAATTGGCTGAAGTAGTTGCCAAGATGATATTCCATGATATTTGAAAAGTCCCTGGCGACTGGAGAAATGGAAATATCACACCCATTTTTAAAAAGGGTAGTAAGGAGGATCCTGGGAGCTACCAACCTGTCAGCCTCCCCTCTGTGCCTAGGAAGATCATGGAACAGACCTTCCTAGAAGCTGTGTTAGGGTACGTAGAGGACAGGGAGGTGATTCGAGACAGCCAGCACAGCTTCACCAAGGGCAAATCCTGCCTGACCAACTTAGTTGCCTTCTATGATGGAGTGACTACATCAGTGGACAAAGGAAGGGCTACAGATGTCATCTATCTGAACTTCTGTAAGGCCTTTGACACGGTCCGCCTGCAACATCCTTCTCTCTAAATTGGAGAGTATGGATTTGATGGGTGGACTGGTGGATGAGGAAGTGGCTGGATGGTCATATCCAGAGCGCGATGGTCAGTGGCACAATGTCTAGATGGACACTGGTCACAAGTGGTGTTGCTCAGGGGTCTGTTCTGGGACCAGTACTGTTTTGAGAGCAGCCCTAAGGAGAAGGACTTAGGGGCACTGGAGGATGAAAGACTGGACATGAGCTGGCAATATGCGCTTGCAGCCCAGAAAACCAATTGTATCCTGCACTGCAACAAAAGGACCATGGCCAGCAGGTTGAGAGAGGGGATTCTGCCCCTCTGCTGTGCTCTGGTGAGACCCCACCTGGAATACTCTGTCCAGCTCTGGAGCCCTCAGTATGGGAGAGACATGGACCTATTGGAGAGGGGCCAGAGGAGGCCACCAAGATGATCAGAGAGCTGGAACAGCTCTGCTGTGAGGACGGGCTGAGAGAGCTGGGGTTGTTCAGCCTGAAGAAGGCTCTGGGAGACCTTATTGCAGCCTTTCAGTATTTAAAAGTGGCCTATAAGAAAGACGGGGACAGAATTTTTAGTACAGCCCATTACGATAGAACAAGGGGGTAATGGTTTTAAACTACAAGCGGGGAGAATCAGGCTAGACATAAGGAAGGAAGAAGAAATGTTTTACACTGAGGGTGGTGAAACACTGGCCCAGGGTGCCCAAAGAAACAGTTGATGCCCCATCCCTGGAGACATCCCAGGCCAGGCTGGATAGGGTCTGAGCAACCTGATCTGAGTGAATATGTCCCTGCTCATTGCAGGGGGTTGGACTAGATGAGCCAAACTATTATATGATTTTGTGACCCCTCAGGAGTGCCCACGGGTGACAGAAACCTGGAAAAGCAGCACCCGCGACTGAGGAACCCGTGTACCCCATGGGCCATTCCCCCCTCTCGAGCTCCTCCCCTCTCCCGTCCAGCTGCACTCACCGTCCTGCAGGCCGGGTCCCTGGTGCACGCCCTGCAGCAGCGTCAGCATCTCCCGGGCCGTCTGCTCCAGCGCCTGCACCTCCCGCCGGATCTCCTGCGGGGACAGGCCGCCGTCAGCCGGTGCCCCGCGTCCTCCCCGGCCCCCGCCCGGCCCGCACCCACCTCTCGGATGTCCTGGTCGGCGGTGAGGACGCTCTGCAGCGCGATGAACATCTCGCTCACCGACATGATGCTGCCACCACCTCCCGCCGCTTGGGCCTCCTGCGCCCTCAGAGGGCCTTTTGTACCGCCGGCGCAGGGGCTGCCCCGCACACTGCCTGACCGCGCCGCGCCGGCCTGCCCCGCTCAGTGCCTGAGCGGCCGGAGGAGCCAGAAGACGGCGGAGGGGGCGGCGCAGGCGGGTGCCCGTGGGGAGCTGCTCGCCCCGGACGGGGTGTCCATGTTTCGGGCCCCCATCCCGGTGCGGCGGGGTTGGGCCCGGGGACGCCGCCGCCCAGCCCGGCCGCGCGAGAGCCCCGCTGCCTGGTGACGGCGGCCCGTTGCTACGCGACGTCGCGCGGCGGGAGGCGGGGGCCGGACGGAGAAGCGCCGTTGCCAGGAGACAGCGCCCCGCTGCTCTGCGCCTGCGCGCCCTCGCGACACCGCGTGCTAGCGGAGTGACGCGCTTCCGGCGGCGGCGGGGCCGGCAGCATGGCGGAGGCATCGGCGGCGGTTGCGCCCGCACCGCCGGCAGCGGCGTCGGCGTCGTTCCTGGCCTTGGAGCCGCGGCTGCAGCGAGAGGTCCAGCAGAAGGTGCAGCGGGTCCGCAACAACCGGGCGGCCAAGGTGAGCGGGGCCCTGTGGCGGGGTGGGGGCAGCCCGGCCCGGCCCGGCCTGACCTGACCTGACCTGACGCGCGTCTGTGCCCGCAGGAGGAGCTGACGCCGGGCGTGGTGTACGTGGGGCACCTCCCGCGGGGGCTCTGCGAGCCGCAGATCTACGAATACTTCCAGCAGTTCGGGACGGTGACGCGGCTCCGGCTTTCGAGGAGTAAGAAGGTAAAACACCGCCCGGGCGAAGGGGCCTGGGCGCTGCGGAACTTGCCAGTTTTACCCGGTTGCCGCCACTGCCTGTGACCGGCCTGAGACACAGCAGCGCGGTCACTCCTCACGCGGGGCCGGACGGTCTCTGTGAGGGGCTGAGGCTTTTTCCCTGCACAAGCTGCCGATTTGGGGAACGAGCAGAGTTAACTCGGCCTGAGGTGCCTTCCGCAGCTCCGTGTGTCTCCCTGGGGCTCCGCACGCTCTGCACGCCGCGTGGAGCTGAGCTGCAGTTCCATGAGCGGGCACAGGGGGCACCGTGCGGAACGGCCTGTCCTAACAATAGTGCTTCCCGACGAGTGTCAGGCCTATAGCGGGTGGGGCTTTGACTCTCGGGTTGGGCTGGATGATCTTTAAAGGTCCCCTCCAACCCAAACCGTTCTGTGATTCTGTGAGTGCAAATAAGCAGTTTCAGTGGCAGTTAACGGAGCCCCCATTTTGTTCTGTAAGTAATTACACTAATGTGAGAGGTGTTGGCAGAATACACTAATTCAAGGTAGAATGTGAAATGTCACGGGAAACACTTCATCTTAGCTTTCTTGTTGCTTTGTGCTCGATACATGTAACTTCTCATTTCTGGATTTATCGTTGCATTATAATGTTGCTGTATACACTTGTTAACAGCAAGAGAACAACAGCAATGCAGGGCAGCTTTTATTTAACAGGTAGGTATTGCTGAGCAGTTTGTTTCATATACAAACATATATTTATGAATAATGTCTTGCTAATTTAGAACTCAATGTGGTGCTTTTCATTGATTCACTGAACTTTATGAAAGTACTTGTGTTTAGCTGAGAATAGGCTATGGCTTTGGGAGCTTAAAGTGATTTTAATTTAGTTCTTTAGGTATCGAGCATCATTTTAGATTTCTTTCTGTTGTTGCTTGTAGACTGGAGCTAGCAAAGGCTATGGATTTATAGAGTTTGAGTCCGATGACGTTGCTAAGATTGTTGCAGACACAATGAACAACTACCTGTTTTCTGAAAGACTGCTAAAGTGTAAGTATAAGCTGAAGTGTAAGTCCTCAAACATGCAAAGGAAATTCATAGTTATTGTTTTATCTTTTTGGACTGTTAGGAGAGTCTTGGGATTTTTTTAGAGGAAGTATTTTTAATTGTTGCAGGTGCAGCCTGTGTAGTTAGACATAAAGGATTTTTTTGCTTAAAAGACTTATGAAATTAGCAAGTTCTTTCAGATATGGTGACAGCAACATTTGCTCTGTAAAGGCTTATGAGCTGTATGTGCATGAACTTTTGACAAATAAGTTTATCTGACTGTTTTCTGGGGGTTCTTTTCTTACATCCATTATCAGTTCTCTTACTAGTGAGTATTTAGTTACTTTCCATGTTCTTTGTTCATAACATGCTGCACTAGCGCTTTGCTGCAGCAGCAGATAGTGTTATAAGGACCACTGAACAGCGTTATGTGAGTACATTTGGTCAGAAGGGGAGGTCTGCCATAACTTGATATCTTTACTCTACAGGTCAGTTCATGTCTCCTGAAAGGGTCCATGAAAACCTCTTCAAAAACAGTAACAGAAGATTTCTGAAGCCTTCTCAGCCGGCAGTCAGGAGGTACAATAAGATACGCTCGCTCGTTCAGAAGGCAAAGATGACAAAGCGGCTGCTACAGAAGGAGAAGCGTTTACGGAAGAGGCTGGCTGAAAAGGGACTCGAGTATGACTTCCCAGGATTTGTAAGTTTGGCGTCGTTTTGCTGAGTGTTTTATCCAAAACATTTTTCTAAGCTTGTGCTAAGTACAATAACATCATGTGTTTCGTGAGGAACTTGTAAAAGAGCTTGAGTGCCAGGGAGGCTTACTTGTGTTGAGAACTGTATAGAAGCTCCTGGAGATTGGCGTTGTGCTGTTGCCACGTTGTGGGTTTGCCTTTAGAGAAGTAAAAAAGCAACAGTAAAGTGAAGACGTTCCTTTTCTTTTGTATAATACATGCATATATCTTGTGCTTTTCATATTTGTCTCTAGATCCCAGAAGAACAGCAGGGTTTTCCCAGGCCTTGTGGGGGGCTTGGGCAGGGTTGGTGTTTGAAGGCAGGTCCCAAGACTAGAGCTTCCATCCCTAGACTTTGCCTGAGCTAACCGAGTGTATTGCTCGTTTGTGGAGCTGAAGTACTGGAATTTTAAGCAATACCGTTCAACGTGGTATTTTTTTTACAATGCATAGTAGCAGCTTTTCTTGTGTTGTTTTGGGTGGTTTGGTTCAAACCAGATCACCTCTGTGGCACTGTAAGTCATTTTATTAATTCAGAGCTGATTATCGTAGCAAAGATTTTGTAGTTATGAAGCAAAGAAACCTATAGACAAGTGATGGTGTCTTCACACAAGGAAGTTTATAGTGATCTGCCTGATCTGTCTTGCTTCCTAGGCTGCGCAGGAGCTTTCCATAAAGAGAAAAAAAGTTAAAAGAACCAAGAAATCAAAACTGAATGTGTCTTTGAGCAGCCAGGTAAGATCCAACAGCCCTGGTGGTGCCCAGCACCGTGCCTCACCATTCACATTGGGGCAGATGTTTCATGTCTGCAACTGGTTTCTTCATATTAGTTTCAACACCTGAAAACCTTGATGTTGTTTGCTTGAGAGATTTTTGTGAGAGAAGTAGCTCCTTTGAGATGTATTAACACTCCTGAATGGGGGAACGTGGTTGGATCCTCTCAGTTCTTTCTCCCGTGGGAGTATTTAGCAGCAGAGGTTTCTGCTCAGCGTCTTATCACGAGCAGCACTTGTCCCATGGTGCGTCCACGCAGCGCTGTGGCTGCTGTTGGTCTCTGCCCTTCCACACTCACTCAAGGTGGGAGAAGCGCAGGGTGCTGGGGACAGTCACCTCTGCACCACCTACGTCTGTGCTTTGAACTGGTACGCAATGATCTGCTTGCTGCCATCCTTCTGTTAGTCTGCGCTACGTTATAATACCAGCCTGCTCTGACTGAAAGGAACCGTTAGTACAGTCTGGTGCTGTCTGTCCATTTATATCGTATACTGTCCCTCCTCCCTTGCATTCTCGAGGCGTGGTGTTCCAGTATTTTGAGAACTAATGCCAGCTAAAACTTGCAGCGGGATGTCAGGGAAGGTTGGGTTGTCAGCACTGAGATTTGGGGCACTGACAGTCTGAAATCTCTGTTGTCAACATTTTTGTTTTGTTTCATCGCTGTTGTTTCTCCTTTTTTTTTTTTTTTTTAAATGTTACTGGATTTACTTGTGATGATTGGACTGGAGCTGGTTGTGAGGAGGACAGGGTAACTCCTACATTCAGTCAAATGAGTTCTGAGAATTTCTGAGATAGCGAAGCTGGGATGTCTCAGCTCTGCCATGGGCTTGAATGTGGCTTTTCTGTATGCCAGTCTCAAACATATTTTTTTTTCTTGATTCTTTTCTTCTTGGCTTTCTTAGTGCTTTGAATATGGAAATATAAAGTTTAGAAAGCAAATGTGCATAATGACATGGTAGGAAATGTGAATTCATTTACATTTGCCTTTCACATACATTTATTTGAAGATGACACTTTTGTCTGAAGAAATACTGTCTATAAAAATAGCTAGTTATAAAAGGAAAATGTTTTTTCCCTAACACGTGGAAGTTCTGAAGGACAGCTGGGCTGAGGTGCCTTGTGGTACCGCAGAGGTAGTGACAGCCTTCTTTGGGAGATGCTTTGCAATGAATCATGTTTTTCTGATCTCTTCAGGATCCTACTCCAGTCTGCACTCCCGCAGTGCTCAAGCGCCGGAAAGCTGCTCAGGTGGATGATGGTGCAGAGGACAAGGAAATAACTCTCAGACTGGCCCCTGCCAGTGTTAAGAATGCTGTGCAGAGACCGAAGAAGCAGCCAAGAAAAAGACCAAACTTGAAGAAACAGAAACAGACTTAAAATTTTCATGACTGCTGTGTTTTTCCTCAACTCAGAAACTGGTGAGGTAGAACTTCTGTTGGTTCTGCTGCCCTGGCTCAGTTTGTCTTGACTAGACTGTTTCAGTCTTTCCTAGGCAAGAAATCTACTTACAAATCATCTCTCTCCTCTTTAGCCATCAGAGGACCTATGGTCTTCTCTGCTTTTGAAAATGTTCTTGACTCTGTGCTCACAAGTGCCTGTGTTGTGACAACCTACAGTCGTGACAGAACCTTCAGTTAGTTCTGTAACTTGTCTCTAGCACTCGCTGTTTTGAAAGAAAATGTGAGGCTGTCCGTTCAGAACTTGCTGATAGGGGCTGTGTCTTACATTTATAATTAATGATGGTTAATGATGGGTTATAAAACAAACAAACAAACCAACAAAACAACAAACCATTTTTCAACTGTTTTGGCTCTTGGCGGTGGTTCTTCTGTTTAGCTGAATGTCTGTGTTTCATTCAAGTTCTCACATAGTTACACTCATAGAGGAAGTCACTCGCATTCAAGATTCCCATTCCTTTCCCTGTGCAGGCAAAAGGTGTGTGTTTGGGAGCGTGCCCTGCTGTGGAGGACACAGTGGCTGTTTTGGTGGCTTAGCCGGAGTCACAGCTGTGCTTTAATTCCTCGCACACTTGCATAAAAGTGATTTCACTCTGTTGTGGGAAGAATGATGCACTTCACTTGCAAGACAGGAGCAGCAATATGTTTATTGATATAAAACAGAGATTTTACAACATTTGATAGTAAATGCGTCAGTGATTTAACAAGAGTCGATGGCAAGGTGCACTTGGTTGTGTACTGCATAGAGGACAGTGTCAGACAACACTGGTAAGGAGTCCGTCCTCTTGAGTCATGAGGTTCAGAAAGGACTCCCTTGTGTTCTAAACTCCTCAAAGAAGAGTCTAGGTGTGGCTGCATGCAAACTTAGCCTCAGACGTGGTCAATGGTTTATGTCTGGAGGATTATATATGCGCAATCAATCCTTTATATCACTTAGCTAAGATTTCAGAGTTCAGCATGCTGTTGGTCACTGAGGATCTGATGTGATCAGGATCCTCTCAGCCTCGAGGAGTGACTTTGAGAGGTGTCCCTGCTCAAGGGGAGGTCCTGGTGTGCAGCCTGCTGCTGTGCAGGAGAGCTCAAAGGGCTCTGGGCTGTCCACTGTTCATGGAGTAAGATGGTTGACTCGTAGTCACATTTGTGTACCCACTGCAGATGTTAGTCTGTTCCAAATTTGGCTTGAGTCAGACATTGGCCAGCACTGTAGGTAGGTGGGCATGTTGCTGTAAATGAGCCCTTGACTATTTTGTTGTTTTCTGTCTCCCCAAATCCACTTGGAGCAGGATGCAGCCATCACGACCAGATGCATCCATCATGACCAGCGTTGGTGAGTCTGGCTTGAGCAGGGGTCAGGTGGGGCAGGGGGGAACACCCCACCCTGCACTCTGCAGAGGTCCCTGGTATGCACCTATGGATCTACTTTACCTCTAGGCTGACCAGGCAAAGGTAACTTGCTGATTGTCTGGGGCTTTGTGTGCCTTAGATGTACAGTTCTGGTTCAGAAAACATTCAAGGATGTGTGTGCCTGTCTTCAGAGGGACTTCTTGCTGAACTGTGGAGAGGAGCAAATGGCGGTCACTACCTTACCTACTGCTGTTCTCAGACCAAGCAAAGCTCTTTGAGAAGATGTGGCAGCAATCGGAGCAATCTGGGTTGTATTTATTCTGTTGTCCTTTGGGCCCTGCAGCACCATGTCCCTCTATTTTAGTTTCACTATCTGCATGAAACAAGGGTATTTTTTGCTTCAGGAGGTGACACACACATCACAACATTGTAATAAGCCTCTGGGTGGGTGAACCAGGAATGGAAAGGCAGGTTTTTGTCACCAGTAGTAGGAAATCAGAGAATTGAGTGTAGCTTTTTGTTGTGCATTGGGATTTGTTCTTGTTCCAACATGACCTGTTGTAGCTGGCTGCAGATATCCAGTCCTGTTTGAAAATGCAGTTTGACTATGCAATTAGAATTTGCATTTTATTGCAAATCTGAGTCCTGCAGAAATTCCAGTTTAGGTTTTGTGGCACTTACTTAGCCTTGATCGTTTACTGTCTGAGATGAAACACTCTCTACTGCTGTTGGCTGTAGGTCACGCTTGGCAGAAGATTTCAGAGGAAAGCCCAGGTGATAATAACCGGCTGCTCAGGTGGGTGGCTGGCGCTAATTCCTTGGCTATTTTAAGGCTTGGACTCTTGGCAGAGGAGAAAAAATCTGAACCATTGGCCTGGCTAATTCTGTCCTATCTGGCCTGCTCACTTGAATAATTGTGATCATAATGACATTCTCACGGTGACTTAAATGAAATCATTCCCTTTTGTCACTGTGAACTGTTGGGGAAACCACTTGGATGAGGGTGTCTATATCAAAGGCTTGTCACCTTGGGCGTGCCAGGGAAATCTGTTGACCAGCCCAAGGGCCATGGGCAATCCTTGCCTTTCAGAACAAGTGTTGCTCCATACGTGTGCAGGCTTTCTCTGTGCATTGTTTGGTGTGAAACAGGTAGTGTTTATACCTCAAAGCCCAGAAAAATACGTCCTTGGCTAAGGTTTGGGTTAAATGTGATCAGAGTGGTTGGCAGAAACTGCTATCTGTTAGTAACTGACAGGCAGCTCCGAAAGAACTTTTCTACCTTGATTTCGTAGAGCAGAGAGCAGCAGCAAAATGCATCTGCCCGGAATGGACAGTTTTAAAGTCCATGTTCATAAATTCATGTGAAAATGAAGATGGCTGTTGGGCCAAGATGAACTAGAAATGTGGCCGCACCTTCTCCAGTCCAGAGCTGAACCCCGTGGGTGCAGCCTGACACTGGGGGGCAGCACCCTTCAGCTGTGCGGACACCGGCTGCCCTCTGACAAAAACAAGGTTTCCTGGGAAACGACCTCCCAGATTTAAGAAGTCTGTCTAGTCCACGCATTTTGGAGTGAATGGCTGCGTTTGTGTGACTAGCGCATCTCTAACACCATGTAAGAATGTGGGAGAAATCTAGTATGGATCTTAACCAGATCTTCCCATTTCTTTAGTGCTGCCATAAATACTCCTTCCAAGGCTGTTGAGTTAAAGCTTCTCTTAAGACAACTTAGTCTAGAGTAACTCATCCAGTGCAGTTTCACATTCACCGAAGTTCGAGCAGCGCTCTCCCTGTGCTTCCCATTCCCACCCTCGGCCTGCCTTTTGAACCTGGAGTTGATTTCTCTCTACTCTGCTTCTCTCACCGAGCTTCACTGTGCCCGGAGTTCTGCCTCTGCCTGCAGGCCCGTGTCTCCTTGCTGCTTTCTGCTGTGTTTGACTCTGTGGCCTCTTTCTGTGCCACTTGCCATGCCTGGGCCATCCTGTCGAGCTGCATGAGCTTCCAGACACGTTTCTGCAGATCTCTTGGAAAGGTTTGTGCCTTTAAGCTGGCACCCTGGTTACTGCTTGCTCTCCTTGATGGGAAGAGGTTCAAGAAAGCTGTGCTTCCTGCTGGAAGTTTCCTTTCCTTTCCTTTTGTTTATTAGTCTTCCTTCAATTGAGATCAGCTTAGATGGTAAATCTGAAAAGCAAGGAAACGAAATTCTGTGCTGTTCGAGTAAATCACAACAATACCCAGGCTACAGCAAGGAGCTCTCAGCAGAAGTGTAGCTTTTCTTGGTGATAGTTTCTGTTTTTAGGCTGCTTGTGTTATTAATATACTGCTGTCCTGGGAGATGTACATAAGCAGAAATTCAGACACCCGATACTTGCCAAACATAGTTTCCATAGCAAATGGACAGACGTGCTGTGTCATGTGTTATGCCTCAGTCCTTGCACTGATTTTTATTTCTCAGCTCTCCAGTCGTTTGTTCATTCATCTTGGGCAAACACAAATCTCCAGGCTGTGAGTTGTTTCTCCTGGGATGCCAGGGGTGCTAGGGCTTTGGTTTCAAGGCATAACTTGTGAGCTCTCTGCCTTTCTCATGAACTGTGGAGCTGCTTTACTGAACACCTATGTATGTAGTACCATTTTCAAACTTCAGAAACACTTAGGTGCTAGCAAAATCTGCTAATTTACACTCGTTTATTCCAATTTCTCTCTTTTGCAGGAAGGGGAACTGGGCTTAGGACTGCATAGCATTTCCCAGCACATGAAGTGCTGGAAGTAGAAGAGGGGGCAGAGGGGAAAGCAGAGTTGGTTGCAAAACAGAGAGGAAAAAGGACTGATGAAGCCAGTGCTCACCTCTAGAGAAAAAAGCGTTGGTGAGTCTGGCAGTGTTAGACTGATATAAATTAAAGATGCAGTTTGATGTTTTACTTATTTGTTTTGGCTCTTAGATGTGGTGTGGGCTGCTCAGGCTGCACAGCATGTCAGGAGTGTGCTAGAAACCGTGGTCCAAGTGCTAGCGCTTGCGTATGAGCCCTGAGCAGAGGAGGAGAGCAGGCTGGGCAAGTGACACTTGCTCTTGCCAGTAACAAGCCTGTCGCCGCCCATACCTGGCTTTTAAAATGGCTGCAGCCCCAAGGAACAAGGCTAAAACCTGTCTGCAAATAGCTCATGGTGCAAGGGAAGATTTATGCATGGCTCTGAGCGGTGATATCCTCTCCTCTCCAAGCAAAGCAGAGGGTAGCTCTAGCAAATTCCTCCTCTCCCAGCTTTCGGTGCACTGGGGTGTTTGGTTCTCTCTTCACCTGTTCCTGCAGCCGGCCAGTGTAGGGCTGTGCTCTGTGAGGTGCTGTGCCCGTCCCTGCCCTGGGCAAGGTGCTGCCCGTGAAGGCTGGGCTGGCAGCTAACAGGAGTACGGTGGGTGTGATCTCCATTAGGTATTTTCCAGGAATACGAGTCCTCCTCTTGGACCAGACTCTTTCATTGTCCAAGATGCTCTTCAAACACATCCTGTTTCCCAGAGATTATAATCTAACCCATGAAGTTTTGAAGTGTCCAACTCCAGGTGGCGATAATCTGTGCCTTTTTGGCCAGAGATATGCGAGGGACCACCCCAGGGTGCTGCTGGGAGGGAGGTGGTGGGGAGGGCTGTTCTGCGCCTGGCACTGCCCAAGGCCAGCAGCTTTCAGAGGAAGCCGAGGAAATGGTTAACTGCACGAGTGAGAATTGCTAAAGTGAACCGTTTACCTCCCATGCAGGGTGCGGCAAGGCCTCTCATCACTTCTCCCACCCAGCGTTAATTAAGCATATGGCAGGGACAGAGATGCTGGCTGTCCTGGGAGGCTTGGAGTAGTTACACACCTCAGTGTCTGTGGCCAGTAATTTTGTGGATCTCTTATGCTGGGAAAGGATAAACTGCAGAGAAGCTCCTACACAAGACCTGGCTCTGATCAGGGAAGAAAATGCTCGTTTATAAGTGTCTTCAAATGTGGTGAAGAGGGCAGGCAGGACTGTGAGAAAGAATGCTGCAGGACTTTGAAACAGTGAAGTGGGTGTCTGCAGTGAGCCACAGGCACTGGGGTCACCTTTCTGTGACCACGTTTGACTCTGCACTTGACCCATCACATGGAGTCTGGAGCGTGGCCAGGATTTGAAACTTGTTTTAAAGAACAGGAAGGAGAAAAACAAATAAAACTGGTTTCTAGGACAGTGATTTTGGAAAGCCACGGCTTTTTTTCAGTGTGCTTTTCCAGTGCTGGCTTGGTGAGCAGGTACAGACCTGGAAATCGGGCTGGGTGCTACACAGTGTGGCATTGCTGCCAGTTCCCCACAAGTGCTTGCATAAACCCACAGCTTGCGTGTGTTTTGCTTTCTTTAAAATGAGCAGGGAAATAGAGTTACTTCTGTTAGGGTATCTTTGCAAGGCTCAAAGTGTTGCACCATTCTGCGAGTGAAGGTAGCACTTGGCCTCTCCATCTCGCTTGGCAGGTGTGCTCAGAGCTCCTGTTTCTCACCAGCCCACCCTGCAGAAGGCAGTTGTGCGGTGGGGAGCGAGCAGAGCAGGGGTCTGTGCCAGTCGCAGCAGCAGCAGCACAGCTGCTTTGTTGCCTGCAGGATTGTTATATCTGTTATTTCTAGTATGGCTTTCAGGTGCTGGGCTGCGTTTGCAGGTCTGTGTGTTCCGAGGGCTGGATTCTCTGGCCCAGAAGTGATGGGCAGAGGAAATGTAAGACAAATCTATAAGGCTTTTGTCTCAGCTATCGCACACAAAGACATGACATTTGTGGTTTGTTAGCTGGGCAATACTTAAAGTGCATTCTGTTGAATTGTATCCTGAAAAACAAACTACCCAGGTTTGGAGCTGCCAGAGCTTTGTCACTGGGCTGGCAGGAGCCAGTTCCAGAGGCAGAATGGATTCTCCCGAGGCAAACCTGTCCTTTGGTGTAACGTCAGTGCAGCCACATCAGATGAATCACAGCCCAAGTTTTTATCCTGAGAACGACTAGCTCAGCTTTTTTTCCCCATCAGCTCATATTTTTACAAGATGAAATCCTGCCGTGTTAATACGTAGTATAGATTCAATCAGTCGGTTGTTAAGAACCATTTGGAGTCGGTGATTTGGACAATCAGGTTTGAGCAGGCTGCCGGTATACGTTTGCTGTGTTGCTGTTCAATGTCAGCCCTCTCATTGCATTCTATAAGAGCTTCAATTAATTTCAGTAAAAATCTGCATTTAGGGTGAAGGGTGACCTAATCTTTAAAAAGGATCTTAATCCACTTAGCCTCTCTTGCACAGCTCAGCGTTTTTTCCTTGTCAGGAGCAGACTGCATTCCTAACCTTGATGTGTCACTTTCCAGTTGGCTTAATATTTGGGTGAGGATAAAAGGGAAATGTTTTTCAAAGATTAAAAGAATCCATGCTGCTAAGGTATGTGCAAGGGTGATGTGCAAGTACAAAAAAAGAGACATGAGCATAATTATAAGTGTTTGGGTGGTGGAAAAAATATAAAGTAATGCAAATAACTATATAAAATAACAGCAGATGGTTATAGAAAACAGGCACAGGAAAAGGTAAATCAATTTGAAAGAGTTTAAAAGGGTGTTTATGAGGGAAAAGGAAATAGGACTGAAATGTTGTTTAATGTAAATGTAAGTGCAAGACAAAAATAGGACTCCTGTCAGTTTGACCTGTAAATGTCTCTTCCCAGAGGACTGGGGGCAGCCAGGAAAAATATGGTCCCTGATGCAAATACAAGACCTAATGCCTCAGCCTTGTTAAGACTAGAGATCATCTTCTAGGCTACTGCATTAAACCTAGCTCAGGTCAGAAAGGGTGGAAAGCTGTGGCCAATAGCCTGGGTTCAGTTTTGGGGGATTTCTGCTCAGACTCCAGGCATGAAATAAAGAATGCCACAATTAATGCTAATTGGTGCCTTCCTTGGTGTTTTGGCCAGGGAGAATGAACTGTCCCCTGCCACCCTGGAGGCAGTCACTGCGGGTCGGAGCAGGAGGCCTGTGGGGATGTCGCATGGCTCACAGGACTTTCATGCCAACAGGAAAACTTGAGTTAAACTCAGTTCACAGTGCATGAGGACTACCTCCTTTGTATGGGATGCTTCTCCCTGGGTGAACAAATTTATGAGGAGAGAACACGCACAGTTGTGTCCGTGTGCACACGATGAGCCTTGAAGCCATTTGCTCACTTCAATCAAAACCTTCTGCTCTTGCATTTTCTTTTCTGTTTGGTGACCGAACTGAAGCTTCATGTGCCTTCACGTGGGAGTTAAGTGGGTCAGCGAGCTGCTTTGTTTGTGGCAGCTCTCATGTGGAAAAAGCCCAATGTAAAATGCTGAGGCTTGGCAGGAAAGCGCCAATTAAAGATAGCACTGCAGGAGCATATTGTCTGAGCTGAAAGTGCTCGAATCTGGGGCTGTGACAACTGTCATGTGCAAAGGAAAGAACGAGGAGTTATTAAATTTAATGTTGATTAGCTAATGCTTTCCCTGCTTCAAGTGTTTGAAAGTATGGACAAGGAATTTGTTCCCTGTTTTCACTGGTCAGGTAAGTGAGGGGTAGAGGAGGTGAGTCAGACAGGGAGCCTGTGCCAGAGTGGAATCAACAGCACTCAGAAGTTGGGTACTTGGGCTTCACCTGGTGCTGGCCCATGTTCTTTGTGCCAGGAACCATCCAGCCCGCTCCTCAGCACTGCCCTGCTCTGTTCAGGTGATGTGTGTGGGAGATGCAAGTGCCAGGAGATGGCAAAGGGAGAGATGCGGTGTTACATCGATTTGATTGAAGTTGTTCTCCCCCTCAGCCATGCAAGCGGTCAGCTTGGGACAGCATGTAGAGGAAATGTGTCTTTCTAAGTCTGCATGGCAGTGTGCTCAATTCTAGGAAAGCGACCCAGGCACAGCCAGGCTTTGGTGCTGCTTCCTCTGCTGCCATGGGCAACTACATCACCACACTGTCATTCATAAATAAATACATTTCTCCTTGGAGCACTTGGCCACCAGATTCCTGAGCAGACATTGTGGAAAAGAGCCCTGAAGGGAAGGAGAAGAGCAGGTCACTCAGGTATAGTCAGTGTTTCTGCTGAGACAGAGCCTCTCTCCTTCCCAGTCCATCCCTCTGCTTCCCACTAGTTCTGTTTATTGATATGTTTTTGTTTGAAAGAGCAGTGTTGGTAAATGAAAGCTAGAACATCCATACATTATTTTAAAAAAGCTTTCTGGCTTTACTTTGCCCATCCTTACAGCTTTCTGTCCCCTCACTGCAGATGTCCATAAGCTGAACTCCTGTTTCATCTTTCAGCTGAACTGTGCTTTGTTTTGCACGTGCATAGGCACATACCTCCCGCTCATGGTGAACCAGACTTTTCCCAACAAGCAAGGAACAGTGTACTTTGCAGGTGCACTGATTAGAGAGATGTGTGCTGCTTCCCTGGGAACAGTGTCCTCTCAGAAGACTCATGTTCCTACCTTTCTGCTGTGCTAGTCCTGCCAGGGCTGGAGATCCACGTGCGAGATGGGTAGGTCGCTGATCTTTCAGAAATGGAAGCAGAGTAAGAAGTACCTTTACTGAGGTACATTATTTATAATCCTATCATCATAGAACCATAGAACAGGTTGGGTTGGAAGGGACCTTCAAAGCTCATCTAGTCCAACCCCGTGCAATGAGCAGGGACATCTTCACCCAGATCAGGTCGCTCAGAGCCCCATCCAGCCTGGCCTGGGATGTCTCCAGGGATGGGGCATCCACCACCTCTCTGGGCAACCTGGGCCAGTGTTTCACCACCCACAGTGTAAAACATTTCTTCCTCATGTCTAACCTGAATCTCCCCTCCGTTAGTGCAAATCCATTACCCCTTGTTCTATTGTAACAGGCTCTGCTAAAAGTTCTGTCCCCATCTTTCTTATAGGCTCCTTTTTAAATACTGAAAGGCTGCAATAAGGTCTCCACAGAGCCTTCCTCAGGCTGAACAACCCCAGCTCTCTCAGCCCGTCCTCACAGCAGAGCTGTTCCAGCTCTCTGATCATCTTGGTGGCCTCCTCTGGCCCCCTCCAACAGGTCCGTGTCCTTCCTGTACCGAGGGCTCCAGAGCTGGACAGAGCATTCCAGGTGGGGTCTCACCAGAGCACAGCAGAGGGGCAGAATCCCCTCTCTCAACCTGCTGGCCATGGCCCTTTTGATGCAGCCCAAGATTCGATTTGCCTTCTGGGCTGCAATGCCACATGCTTGCTGTTAAAGCACTCACAGTGAAGTCCTTGTGATACACTCGCGTGTGATGGGTTCCTTCATTGACAGAGTCCTTTCTGCACACCTGGATGAATCCCCAAGGACTGGGTAGAAATACTACGGTTGTTACCTAAGAGTAACTTTGGAGAAGCTGAGCTATCAGTGCAGATTTGATTCCATTTGGAAAGTTAGATCTAGTTGCCCTTGGAGTATCCTGACATGCCTTCATGGTGGGCTTCCGTTGTGAACTGTCACAGGCAATGGACACACAGGTCTGTCATAGATGGTACTAGAACTAACGCCTAGTGATGTCCCTGTGAAAGCTGGTGGAGTGCAGTATAGCCAAGAGGAACCTCCTCTGAGCAAAGTGAAAGAATTCTGAAGTCCTGTGAGACTCCAAAAGAAAGCTGAAAAACAAATCCATGAAAGGTCAGTGTTCTGTTAGAGAAAGCAGGATGAAGTATGCAATATAGTGTGTGATATAGTGCAGTACTTTATGCAGTAGCCATTAATTTTAAGAAACTTAGAGGGCAAGAGACAAAACAGTGCCTTCACTGCCTGCTTTTAAAAAGTCTGAGGAAAACCTGCAGGTTACAATGTATTTCAGACTTCTTTTCCTAATGAAAATGAGGTTTATAGGATTGGTCTGTCTGCTTCTATTCAGCTGTCAAGCTATCTCCCTCCTTTTTCCTTCTCGATATTTAGGGAGCAATAAAGAATCTCAAGTTTCATCAGAACTAGAGGAGAGAAATAGCCACTGTCAGTCTTGGGGCAAGGCAGAGGGAGCTGGGGCACAGAGCGGTTCCTTTGCCAGCTGATCCCACAGGAACACGGCCTTGGACTAACCGCACCTCGTGCTGCCCGTGTCTGCGTAGAGAGGAGCGTCACAGGAGACACAGGGCTGCTGGGAGAGCGGGGTGGATGAGGGGGACAAAGAACACAGACCTGTAGGAAACCAGGCTTCCTTGGTGCTGCTGCTTACTGAATGATGTGGTTATCCTCAAAATACAGGCATTAACTGTTCTGAAAGTCTCTGCAGGGACCCAAGGGAATGGTTACGTAATAACAGAAAAAAATAAAAACATTAGAGCTGATTAAATGACAGAAAAGTTTATTTCTGTGCAGAGACGCTACCTGTTGTATAATACAAATGTGAAGCAAACACGTAAAGACCATGTCCACAGTCTATCTGTTAATTTCACTGTGAGAAAGCTTCGAAGTTTCATGCAGTTGTCACCTGAAGTCTTGCAACAAAAGAGAAAGTAAAAATTGTATTTTCTTTGCAAGTTTTGTCTAGGAGGGGGAAAAAGAAGTGCTTAAAAACCAAGCCAGCTGCATCTCTCAGCTTTTCTTTATGAAGCGTTAGACTGCCAAACAGTGTCCCTAAAATCACCGGAAGTAAGAATGTATTAAAAAAAGGGCAGACACCCAATTATATCAGAAGGCAGTGCTGAGAGATTTCCAAGGTAAATGCCTTTTTATTGTGACACTGAAGAGAATGAATTCACAGCAAATGTGTGATACACAATTATTGATTTCTTACTAAAGCTAAATGAAATTTTACTTCTCATAATTCAGCTAATTTAGAACTATTTGTTCAATTTTTATCTCGTTTCCTTGCTCAAAGTGGAACGAGACGGTATTTTTGGTATCAGAGAAGGAGCTGCCTGGGGTTTCTGAGAAAACTTTGCCTGTAGTTCTAACAGATCCAGCTGAGGTGGAAGGATTGGTGCTTTATTAATGTACTGATGGTCCTACTCTGTCACTAGCTGCTGTCAGGAAACTGCAAACCGAGAGAAGGGCAAACAACTGGAGTGCTGGCTGCAGAACTGCCCAAGTAGGGAGGGAGAGAACCCAGCGCAGGGGCTGTCCCTTCTCTGAGCGCACACAGGTGGTAATATGGGGACTGGAAAAACCTACAGCAGGTGAAGCAGAGCTGTTGTGTCTGTCCTGGGCAGCAGTTAGTCAGGGCTCTCAGGAGATGAGCTATTGTCTGGGGAGTGAGAACTGAGGTAATTTCTAAAGCTGGTTTGTAGTCACCTGGGTTCAGGTTACACAGAGCTGGCATCCTTTTAGGCACTGATATCTCCAGCTTTCTCTTGACACTTGTGCAGCGTGTTGCATTTTTTACATTCAACCTGTGCTGATTGATCTTCATGCAAACCAGCAATTACGTATTGCTCTGGAACCTGATGGTGGGAAAGAACAAATGAGCAAATTTAGTGTTATTTGGAGGGGGCTTGCCAAAAGCCATTCCTACGCCAAAACTGTGAGTCAAGGAGGAGGGCATTATTGTTTCAAGAAGTTATGACTGCAAAGGAATATTTTTTTTCCACAAGGAGTTTTTCTGTGTGAGCTGTTCTGATGGCTCAGGCTACATGCTTGGTGGAAGCTGCAATGTTACACCACCTTATGGAGCTCAACTGCTTTCTGCAGCGCAGAGGGTGAGGCAGCTGGGGGTGTTTGAGGTGAAATGGAGGTTCCCCACAACCAACACGACAGAAGCTGACATAAGCCTGGCAGAGAAGATGGTCAAACGTCTTGGTGAAGAGCCTGTGCACGGGGAGTTTGTTTCCTATTTTCACTTCAGTTAGTCATATAATAAGAGTGCTGCAACCCATTCAATTTAAGAGAAAGAAGTAGTTGCTTTTAAATGCAGTTTTTAACTAAGGCCGGACGAGACACTGTTTCTCTCAGTGGGGGATCATTTAAGCAGGGGGGCTGTGCGCTGACATGCGGCTTCAGGCTTCTTTCCACACGCAGCGTTCGGCCCCCGAGCTCCCTCTGCGCAACGTCAGGAATTTCCCTCAGAACGTTTAAGCTTCTCACACGCTGTGCCCAGCCGCCACCAGCACTGCGCTCCCCGCAGCCTTCTGCTTTAGAGCCGCCCGTGGCCGGCGGTGCCGGCGGTGCCGCCTCACAGCGCCCGCCCGCTCGCCGCCCCATCAGCCCCAACGGCTCCCGCCGCGCGCGGCGTCGCCATGGCGACCGAGCCCTCCCGTAACGGCCGCGGCGGGAGGGGCTGCGGGTGGCGCGTGCGCACCGCGCGCACTGACCTCACCGCCGCCGTGCTGGGGGGCTTCCCCCCACCTACCATAGAGAGCCGCGGGGGGACGCGTCCTCTCTAGCCTTCGCCTCGCGCTCTATGGTACATGTGGGGAGGGCGGCGTGTAGGCGCATGCGCGCTGCCGGCCCGGGAGCCTTCTAGAGGCGTTGGGCGGTGCCGCGCCGGCGCGCAGGGGTTGCGGGTGGCGCGTGCGCGCTGGCTCCCATTCTTCCCGTGGCAGCGGGCGGGCGCAGCCATGCAGCGGAGCGGGCG